>CAUYQU010042144.1:0-22293 GCA_963574635.1 Cheracebus regulus
TCAAGTGATCCTCCCACTTCCACCTCCTGAGTAGCTGGGACTACAGTTATACACCACCATGCCTGGTTAATTTTTTGTATTTTAGTAGAGGGGTTTTTGCCATGTTACCCAGGCTGGTCTCAAACTCCCAGGCTCAAGAGATCCACCTGCCTCAGCCTCAAAAAGTGCTAGGATAAGAGGTGTGAGCTATTGTGCCCAGCTGAGATCTTTCACTTCTTTGGCTGAGTTTATTCTTAGGTGTTTTATTTTATTTGAGGCTACTGCAAATCAGCTATTTATTTTATTAATGGGATCTTTTGATGAGCAGAAGTTTTAAATTTTGATCATGCCTAACTTGTAAATTTTTAAAATGGTTACTGTGTTCTGTGACACATCTAATTAACTTTTGATCACTCCTAAGTCAGGAGTAAATGCTCTCCTTTTGCCCTTTCTCAAGAAATTTTAGAATCATCTCATTAATTGCTGGGATTATGATTGGAGTTTTGTCGAATCTATAGATATCATACAAGTAACATCGATTTTGATATCTTTGTGATTTTCAGGAATGGATGTCTATATTGGTTGCTGTATTTTAATACTTTGTCAAAAGGAAAACAGGGTCTGATCCATTTTCTGTGTTTTAGGCATGAAGAGAACCTTTAATAGTCTGTGCTACTTCTATTTTGTGTTGTTTACTAAGAAGGACTTTGGACAACAATTTCTTTGACTGAACCTGGAGTTAGAGTTGCAGACTCCCCGGAACATGAAAAGTCAATAATGTAGTTCCCAAAAGGCAGAATAGAAACTATTCCCAAGATTAATGAATGATAGGAATAGAGGTAGAGGTGAAAATGATGGTAAAGGTGAAAAATCCATTTATAACCCTTCAATTTGTGTCCTATAAGGAAGAAAATATACCTTGTGCTTTTTCTGGTCTGAACCATCTCTAAACTATTCGCTTTGATTTTCTCAAAATTATTTTAGGAGCAGTGAAGTTATATAACTTTGTTCTCTTCAGTTCTTATTTTAATTCAATATGAGCCTGGAAGAAGAATCTACAGATTATTTCATTTAATCCCTTCATGGTGTATGAAGTAAATAGATTTAGAGTTAAATGATTTGTCTAACATACAGCTAGTTAGTAGCAGAGTTCTGACAACATCCCAGGCTTTTTTTCTCTCTCTAGTCCACTGATATTTCCAGTATGTATTGCTTGTATACTAGCTAACCAATCAGTAACTCCTGATCCCCTACAATGTGCCTGGCACTGTGATACATACAGATGATATAATTGTCATTATGATATACTTTTGCTCCTCAAATACCACATAGTTCTATCTAATAGAACTATGTCTATCTAACAGAAGACATATGAAAATAGTAAAAGGCAATATGTAATAAAGTTCAAAATTGGATAGAATTAAGGATAAAATGGTCTGATGGAATTTAGAAGTAATGTTGTGCCTCATGTTAAATAAACCGGGATGTGTTACGGCAATACTGAATTGTGATTAGAAAAAAGACTGTATTGGAAAAAAGACTGTATAAGAGAGACGACATAGGCTAGCATTGCTAACTTAAATTTATAAAAAGAAAGCAACCAAACTGCACCTTAAATTCATGCTCTATTAAATACAATGTTAATTGTTAAGGAGGTGAAGTTTAATACTTGAAATTATCAGCGAAGTCTTCATGGAAAAAGAAAAACTTGAGACACAATTTCAAGGAATGATCGAATTAAGAAGGGTAGAGGAATCATAAACTATTATAATTGGGACACAATGAATATTTTAATAAAAACTTGAATACCATATAAATTAAAACACAATTTCAATGCAGTTCAAGACAAAGACATTAAATATGTTTATGGGCTTCTGAAATAAATTACTTTTAACTAAAACTAATGAAACACAAATTTATATGAGAAGCTTAGAGGTGAATTAAGTAGTGAAGTTGGCATTCACTACTTGGCAGTGGTAGTGCTATTTCCCGCAGGTGCCTCTCTTATGGTAGCTGGTCATAATGGAATAATGTTTTGTTAGCAGCATGCAGTAGTCCTGTATAGGTAATAAGAGACCTCCATCTCCATTTTGCTTTCAGCAATTTGCCCTAAAACAAATAATCTAAACTCTTTAATTCCTCATTTCCGTATGCAGTAATGGGACTAATAATAACTGTCCTGCCCATCTCATGGCAGTTGCGAACATGAACATATACAATTTTTATTTATCAATTATATTATACCTCAGTAAAGCTAGAGAAAAAGAGAAATGTACAGATTATGGCTCAAGATTCTACAAAGATATTTTTAGGGACAAAATCTGCAGCATTGTGTGCAGCATTGAGTTGGTTATCTCCAAAGATTATAATGGCATTTATTACATTTTTCCTTGGGTTTAGATAACTATATGGTATGTGTGCATTATGATTAATTGAATGCTTCATATATACTGATTTTTTTTTTACAAAATAGGCTGATTTACAATGATGCAGTTAGCAGTTATTTAGAGTCACTGGAAAAATTCTTGTTTGTATTAGTTTTTATTTATACATTATGTGCCAAAAATTGCTTTCTTCATACTTTTATCCCAATTACTTGTAAAATTGAGGAATAAAGATAAACTGCTAATTTAGACAGAGAATGTAGATAAAACTCTAATTTCTTACATAACCCCTGAAGAGAAGACTGGTCATTGAGAGAAGAGCAGAATAAGAATTATAATCATGTCTAATTTTTCTTTCACTTGGAAATGACTTGAGTGGGTTCAACTGTTACTAAGAAAAATAGAATTTGACTTGTGAAACAAAGAGATTCTCCAATTCACTGAAAGCAGATTGAAGAATCTCTTTGTTTCACAAATGTCTCTATTCTCTAGTATCTAATATTAAAATATTATTTTATGAGGGTTGGCAATTAATATTATAAAATGAATGAATTATTAATAGTTAATAACATTTAACTCTCAACAAAGATTCAAAATACACAAAGGTTTCAATTTTGTAACAAAATGTGCAATTTTTTCCACAAATGGCAAACAAGAATTACCCACAAGAAACTATACCTTGACTGTAGACTTATTAAAATCTAGATTATTGAGTATTAGTTATCTACTGCTGCATAAAAAATTGCATAAACTTGGTGGTTTAAAACAACACATATTTATTATTATGTAATATCTGTGGGTCAGGAATCTGGGCACAGCTTGAGTTCTTTGCTTCATGATCTCTCACAAGACTGCAGGGAAGAATCTGTTACCAATCTCACATGGTTGCTGGCAGAATTCAGTTTCTTGCAGGCTGTTACACTGAGGCATTGGCGCTCTGTTGGCTATTGGCTGTTCCTTGCCACATGGGCTTTTCCACAGGGCATTTCACAACATGATAGCTTGCTTTATCAGAGCCAGTTGAGGGTCTCCTAGCAAGACAGAAATTACCGTATTATGTAATATAGTAATAGAAGTGACCTCTATCAATTATGTTGTATTTTATTGATTAGAAGCAAGTTCTAGGTCCTGCTCATTCTCAGGAGGGACTTACATAAGAGTGGGAATACCAAGCGGTGAGGATCACTGGGGGCCATCTTAGAGTCTTTTGAGAAAGAATGGATTGATTTGACATATGGCAGAGCAAAAAGAGAGGGTAAATTTAGATGCTCATTAACAAATCATATTCAATTAATTCTATAATCCAGAAGCCATTGGTGGGAATGGCTTAATAGAATTTCCAGTTAGCTATATAGTATCACAAACTAATAAGCACAAGGCACTAAGTATCTTATTTTCTTCTTCTATGATTCTGCTCTGTCTCCAGTGCTGTCAGCTATGAAATGAGAAAGCCTCCCATCAGACCCTGGAAAAGAGGTAAAGAACTGTACTTCAGAAAAATGTTGGAGAAATCTTAAAAACATTTTTTTGAGTAGTGCAGTTCATCAGCACATGCTATCAATTTTGTTACCCTGGTAACAGATATCTATAGAAAATGAAATTCTCCACAGCACACTGCCAGCATGTTCCCCAACAAAAACAGCCATGATTAAATAAAAGAGAAGTTCTTGCACATGATTAGAAATTTGCAAAAGAGGCTAAATGTGGCATTGATATAGTAAAGCCTTTGATTAATTGACAAAACTTTATCAGTTATTTAAAAGAGCTGTTGGAATTTCTAACCAGGTCAGAACACCAGCTATTAAACTCCTTAGAACAATCATGCCCCAAATTAACATCTTAAATGCAAAAATATTTTGCCTGTTTTGAAGACTAACAAAGACTAGAAAAGCATGAGAAAGATGAGTAGTTATCACTTCAGTAGTGTTTGGGTTATTGAGTTATGGTTAATGGATGGTCTTTAATAGGATTAAGAGTAAGTTCATTAGCTATTATCATACGTGGTCAGGCAAATCCTCTTTCCAAACATTATATAGTTAAGCCACAGAAGATGCTGTGGAAAATAGACTCAAATCCTGCCTGTAGTAGTTGGTATGAATTGAAGCACTATAAGCAGTGATAGAGCTGTGTGGAAGACATAAGACAAACATCATACTTTTAAGTTTGCCAGTCTACCCTGGAATAAATTAATTTACAACCTTGATGTTTGTATTTCTTCTCTATTGCTCTAAATGATAATATCGGATGTATTTTGAGAGATCACAGTAAGTTGTAGGAGTTCCTCACTTATGTAAACGGATTGAACAGGGCCAGGTGTGGTGGCTCATGCCTGTAATCCTGGCACTTTGGGAGGATGAGATGGGAGGACTGCCTGAGCTCAGCAGTTTGAGACCAGCCTGGGTAACATGGAAAGACCCTGTCTCAATCAATCAGTCAATCAATCAATCAATCAATGGATTGAACAAATTCTGGACCTGCTGTATTTATCAGATATCATGTATAATATCTTTATGTATGGTTAACCAAATTCTAAATAGAAAAGATTAATAAATGAATCAACAAGATTGGGTACCAGAACAGCAAGTAAATAAGATATTATCCAAGCCACATGATTATAGAGAACATCCCCACATTTTGGTAGCAGCATATAACAGACAAACATCTACATTATCTCATTTTCCCTGAAGAAAATAGAACTTCACATGAGCTGAAATGAATGTTTGGTATCTTGATGGGTCTCTCCTTTGTCGTTGTCCTTGGTATGTCCTCTAAAGTAAAAACAGGAAAATCCTCGTCTGAATACCTACTGAAGTAAGATTTTGGCAAAGTCTTGTAGAAACTTATGTTCTCTAGTCCTTTGGACAGAATTGAAAGGTGGGAGGGGCTTGGCTAAAGGAATACTTGTTTGGTACTAGAGTAAATGAAAAAGCAAAAACATGGGAATTCTGGGGTCCCATGTGTAGCAAATATTTGTCTTGGGTGACAAATATTTTTTCCAAATTCTCCTATTTCAGGATGGACTCTTTGAAGCTTTAAACATTAAATATAGACTATATTCAGGTATAATGCAAGCTTGTAACCTTTGTCTTAAGATTCTGTTCAATCTTGTAAATCAGAAATTCAAATGTCAAATCATTCATGATTTATTCAGCTTTGGATATGGGCATTTAGAAACACGTCCTGTCAAAGTATAGAGGTGTATTTTTAGTCATTTGAGGCACTTCCTCAGAAGTCTATCCCATCTACAAAGATACATACATTTCCTTTATGTAATTTTAAGTTATAAGAATGGGGAACTTCTTTGACAGGACTAGTTTATGTAAACTAAGATGCTGAATGGCCAGCAAAAGTCTTTGATATGGGAAAGTCCATGAATTTTTAGATCACATTTCATATAGAGAGAGTGGTTCATTGTGGGAGCTATTCACTTAAACAGATTTATTCTATATTTTAATGTGCAAATTAGTATTCAATGTAGCTAAGAGACAACTTCATGCTTGGAGTCATAAACAGAGGTTTGAAAACAAATCACACCGTGAGGCAAAATAGGGTCAATTAAGGGGGCTGCCATTTACACAAGTCCCATAGATGGGATAAGGTTTTCTTTTTGGTGAGCCTTTGGACAGGATGAGAAGGTCAGTTGTGGACAGTAACCTCAAACTGAAGGAACTCAAATAAGTTTCTGAGCTTTGTTCAGTATATTCAGCAGAAACAGGAAACTGTCCAAGATACGCTATTCTTTCTTAGGGAGTTGAGCAAGGGAGTAGATAACACGTTCTCATTTGGCATTGATATGATCTGTGGCCTATGGAAAGGGAATAAGGCAGGCTCTTTATCTGTGAGGGAATCTGGAATTTTAGTGAGTCCTTAGTCACCTAAGAAGGGTTGTCTTTTGGGAGGAATGAGGGGCAACCTAACAGGTATAAATCCTTCCTTTTTGGAAAACAATACAAGATATTACTCTAGACATAATTAGGAGATATTTCCAAGGAGTCTTCTTTATTTTGATCAGTATTTATTTATTTATAAATTTCTGTCAGGGTGGGGGAAAATATTGTTCAATACAGATTCCACCAGGATTGTAGCTAAGTATCCACATGCTAAGGTGAATTTCATCCTCAAGGTATGTATCTATGCATACTGGCATCCATGGAGATGGTATATGTAACTAACTATGCAGATTATTCCCACCTGTTCCCTAATTCTTGACCTTAAGGTCTCTTTGGGATCAGCATTCTCTTAGCCTCTTTGTGGCTTACTCAGATCTGTCTGCCTAAACGTAACACTCAACCATTCTTATTCTATGGTTCTCTCACTGCACCAAGCTCTACCTGGTAATGGGGACATTGATTCTGTTGTTTTCACATCCCCCAAACTGATTTGGGGTTCTATTGTCTCCCCTCCCCACTGGAGATTAATCTTGGGTGAACAGGAGAGAGGTAGTCACAGAGTATGGGATTCCTTCTTATTTGCTATAACAGGCACAGATTATGGTAGCTCAAATAACAGAAATCCTAGCCAACAGTGGCTTAAATATCTCATACAATCAGAGGTCAGGAGATGCAGATGAGGACTGGTACAGCAGCTTAGCTATACTGCCAAGAATTCATCTTCCTGCCATATGTCCTCTTTGTCTTCCTCAGCTTTTGGCTTCTGTTATTGTGGTTGTCATTATTGTGCTTTTCAGTTCACAGGATGACTGCCACATCTCCATGTCACATCCATGGTAAAGGTGGGAAAAAGGAGTAGCACCAACTATGTTCCACTCAATCGAAAAGCTAAAGCTTTCTCAGAAACTCCCCAGAAAAATTTCCTTCTACCACATTGGGTTAGCCAACTACAAATGACTGTTACAAGAACCCATTTATATTTAAATTCTCAGTTTTCTTCGCATTCTCTTCATCTCTCATAATCCCAGGAAACTTGATATAGTCTGTCTAGGACAGATACTGACTTGGCTCATTTACTACCCATTTGCAGTCACATTCTCCATTGCTTTCCTCTACTGTATAGGTTAGAGACCTCTAAATGTTTAATTTCTCATTTCTCTTGCTGCTAAGGGTGGCCATGTGACCTGGTTCTAGCCAATTGGATATGTGTATCTTCCTTTCCTGAATAAAAAAGGCAAAGATTCACTAGGAAATGCTCTGTCATTCCTTTCTCTTCCTATACAGAATATAGCTTTGATGCCTGAAGATACAACAGATATCTCATGACTGTGAAGGGATGAAAATGGATACCAACAAAAAAATTAATTTGGAACATGATGGCACTATGGATTCATTGTATGAGACCTGTGTGATCTACCTCTGAACTTTTCATATAAGACTAATATACCCTTACTTGTTTAAGATAATTGTAGAGTTTTCTGCTACTTGCAGCCAAATGTAATCCTAACTAAATATATGCAAGAAATAATGTTTCTATATCAGTATGTAGGTCTTTCAATCTATTATTTTTGCCAGAGCTGTCTCCATTCTCCTAAAAGGTCCCAACTTCCAAAATTCAAAACCAAGAAAACAATCTCTTTTCTCTGACATTTTTATCAGGTCAGACATTTAGCCTTTTCAGAAAATGATTCCATATAATTTGTCCAAATGGGGAAGGGCTATGTGAGATACATGGAAATATAGGGAGAAAATCCTTGGCACATTTAAAAATATATCTCACCATAGTTACAAATATACAGAAACCCATCCAAATTAGGCTGACAGTAAATTTATTGGGTGGATGTAAGTATATCTTATGGACCTAAGGATAGGAAGTCCAGTTGAACCTCATTATGAACTGGAACCAGGAACTGGAAAGTTATGAAGCAGTGCATCTCTTCTCCCTTTCCTCTATGGTAACACGATCTCTCATGATCTACTTTCTTCTCTCTTGCATTGGCTTTATCTGCTTCTGTGTGCACATAGTAGAAAATAGTCATTTCAGCCTTATTAGTTCAAAGACAAACTAAGATTGGGTAACATCTGTTACATTTATTTTTCAAACTCTCTGGAGGAATAATCTGATTGGTCCATTTTTTTTTTTGGTTTTACATCCATCTTTAGTCCAATTAGTGACCTTGGGTATGGGGCCCAAATGACTTAGCAATTCTTAGGACCAAAGGAGAATACCCTATTGAAAAGAGGCAATGGATATGTATGTGTGTGTGTGTCAGTGTTATGGAGAAGAAACACCTTTACTACTCTTCTAAAATTTTAATCTGGCGAAAGGTAAACCAAAGAAATGATTCAGTCATTCTACAAACATTATTCTCACTTGTTCCTCCTCTTATGTTTTCTCTCAGGGAATTCATCTAGTTGCTTATGTCATAAACCTCTACACAACTAATAGTTATCACAATAGCTAACAATTACTATGTGACGTGTTCTACATGCGTTATCTTAAATTCAACCTCACAGCAACCATACAAGTAGGCATTATCTATTTTATTGATAACAAAGTGAAATTTAGAGATGTTAAGTCAAACCTTCAACAAGTCTCTTGGATTACTACAATAACCTCATGTCTCCCTGTCTCTGATCTTTCCCTGCGGATCCATTTCTTTTTTAACCCAGTAATCATAGTGGTATTTCTGAAACACAAATCTGGTAGTTCCTTTTCTGCTTAAAATCCTTTTATAGTTCCCTTAGGATAAAGTCCAAATTACTTTACAAGATATATACAGCCTTTCTTCATTTAGGTAACCTCCATCTAACCAGCCTTCACTCCATCCTCATCTCTTTCTGTCACTCTGTCCTAAGCTGCACAGATCACTTGCAATTTTTAACAATCCATAATAGAAATTTATTTTCTACTCCTCTTGTCTTCTTTCTTCTTCTTTTTCCTTTTCTTTCCTCCCCCTCCTTCCTCTTTCCTTCTTTCCTCTTCTGACAAGGAGTCACTCTGCTGCCCAGGCTGGAGTGCAGTGGTACAATCATAGCTCATTGCACCCTTGACCTCCTGGGCTCAAGCAATCTTCTTGCTTTGGCCTCCCAAAGTGTTGGAATTACAGGTGTGAGTCACCATGCCTAGGCTTAGCAGTATATTTCTAACCTCTTCACAACAATCTCCTTGCCATTCTGCCAGCTAACTTCTACACATTATTCACATTCAGGTCTCAGCTTAGATATTACTGTATTTAGAAGCTTCCGCTGATTTAATTGAGTGCCCTTTCTTTGTATTCCTGTATCACTCAATGCTTTTCTCCTATACTTATCATACTATACTGCAATTTTTTTTGTTAACTTATTCTGTCTTTTGCACTGGATTGTAAAGTCCTTTAGTGGAGGAATTATGTCTGTCTCAATGCTGAATACCTTAAGTCTACTATGTAGTTGGTACATAGTAGTTGCTCAATGAATATTTGTTAAATAAATGAGTCTTAAGTCTGATAGACCTTGCTAAGTTATTTGGAGAGGAACAGATATTCAGCATTTCTTGTTTAGTGAATAGATTATTCTGATGGCTATTTCCCTTATCTCTATGCTTTTGGCTTACAGTTTATAAAAATTAATCAAATTAGTTGAGAAAAGATATAAAATGATGTAATTAGAAAGTGATATAAAAATAGCTAAAATTATAAGATAAAGAAAGCTGAGTGAAACAATAAGGTTGTGGGATGGACTGGAGAAGAAAAAGCAAGGAACTGATTGTCTTTTCAGAGCTTACTAAATAGAGTGTACTTTGCTGGTAAATATCATTTAATCCTCACAGTAATTCTTTCTGGTTGATACATTATGCCTGTATTAAAGACAAGAAAATTAAAGATCAGATTAGAGAAAAATAAGTTGAATGACCTCGTATCTAAGAAGCAAATGAAAGAAATGAAAATCAACCCTAGAGAGTATTAGGAAGAATATGTGAGTATAAATCGTCCCTTACCTTAAAGGATCCTTTTTCTAGGTCTGGGCATCACTTTTCGAGTTTTCTCTCTGAACTGCATTGTATGTAGGGACACTTGCTGTCTTCCATCAAGATAAATTCCAGCTTCTTACTCAAGTTCCTTCTTGAGCAAAACTTGCTTCGTTAGATTTATTTTCTGATTTAGGTAAACTTTTTCAAGTCTAATAAAGCACCCTGACCGCTCTTTCAGGAAACTGTCAGCAACGCAAATCCTGAATACCAACGCAAAACACACTCTCACTGTAGATCACACAGGAAAAAATAAAAAGGTAAAATCCTTAAGAGTGGTAGTGTTTAAATGACCATATACTGCTTAGTAAGAAATCCTGGAGTCATTCTCCAGTTCTCCCATTTCCTACTTTTGTTAAGCTGGATCAAGTCTCTTTAAACTTTCTCCATTTTCTCGTCCATAAAAGGACGATACTAGTAAGTCTGCCCACCTCGGGACTTATGTAAGGATCAAACGAGATGTTGTATGTGACAACACTTTACAGACGTTTAGTAAAACGCTGCAAAATGTTTGTAGCTGGCCATAAACAAGATCCTGTAGATTAGGTTCCTGGGCGGAGCATACCCAAAGAAGGCCGGTTGGTAGGAAAAAAGAAGCCAAGCGTTGCCACGTGACGTCATCACTCCGCGCTCTCCGCGACAGTTTCCCAGCAAGGCTCAGAGCGGCGTTTCGCGTCATGGGGATTTGGCAGCGTCTGCTGCTTTCTGGTGCGGTGTCGCTCCGGGCTGGTGGAGGGGCCACTGCCCGGCTTGGGGGAAGCCGAGCCATGGTTTGTCGGCGCCAGGTCCGTGGTGCTGCAGGGCATGGGGAAGCGGGCGGACAGAGATGCTCGGCTGCAGGGCCGCGGATGCCCTGGCATTGCTTCTTGCCAAAGACTCGCCACAGTTACTGAGACCCCGCAGTGTCCTGGACGTGCCTACTTTTCAGGCAGACCCAGGCTGAGGCGTGGCGGGACATGAATCACAGTTAGAACGTAGATGCATTCTACATTGCTTTCTTGGCTTTTGAGTTATTTAGCAGATAGATTTAAAAAAAGCAAAACATGTGGAAGCCTTAACTCCGTAAAGAGACAGCGTATTTACTTTCCATTTTTAAACGTTCAGCGTATCCTAGCAGAAAATAATCAATTTAAGCAATGTGTCTTTACAATTGTTACCAGTAGAAGTAGGTAAATATCTTCAAAGTGGAGATGAGCAGAATTAGAAAAAGCCCTCTTAATTGCACATCCCAGATTGTTTTTACTTTTGCAATGTGATGATGGAGATGGCTTATTTAAAACAGCTTTTTTTAAAAATTATTTTTTACAAAAAGTTATCTGGCGCCGAGAGTGAGACCCTAAAACAAAGAAGAACACAAATCATGTCCAGAGGACTTCCAAAGCAGAAACCGATAGAAGGTGTTAAACAAGTTATAGTTGTGGCTTCCGGAAAGGGTGGAGTTGGAAAATCTACTACAGCAGGTATTATAGAATATTAATTCTGTTCCTGATTAAGAACTTATGCCAACTGGCAAGTGCACACTATTAAAATTACAGTTTTGTGTTTTAAAAATTTACTTGTGAAGTTCCTGATACCTAGTTCCTCAGTTTCAGGAGTTGGTAGTGGGTTCACGTTTATATTTTGAAGTTAGACAAAACTAGGTACTAGCTGGGTCTCCTACCCCTTAACTCAGGGAAACGTGGTGAGATTGTACAGCAAATCTTCAGTTCACTTAACTGTAAAATGGAGATGGTAACTTCTTTCATAAGATGATTGTACAAATTGCACAAGCTAACCACTTAGCCTGGTGTTTACTAGTGTTCAATAATTGGTTACGTTATTATTTTTAAAACATCTAGTAACTTTAATACTATTTAATAAATTATTTCTGTTTTGGGATGTTCTTTTCCAGTTTCTTCAATTTATAGCTACAAATTTGCAATGAGATTGTTTACATTATTGTGCCTTTTTAAATTTAACCATAATGTAATTTTCAACATTTATAAAGTCAATATAGATCTAATACTTGAGAATTCTTAAAAAGATTTAACATTGTTTTAATTATTTAAAATGTTGCCTAATCTTTATATCTTTTATATTATCATACAAGCAGAGAATGTTTTTTTGGTGGGTATTTTTATTGGTTATAGATTTCATTGTCATGGAAATGTTGCTTTCAGAACTCGTAAAAGAAATGCCACCAGAAAAATGAGTTAACAGCCAAGACTAATAACCAGATACTGCCAAAAATTTTCAAAAGAAAACTTTTATTTCTAAAAAAAAAAAAAAAAAACCAGTTTAATAATGTAAAAAGGTGAACCTTTCTCCTTCCAGTGGTACTCACTGGGGTTAACTTGTATTATTTTTTTCAGATTTGTCGAGTTATAATTGACAAATTATAATTGTATATATTTGTGATGTAGAACGTGCTTTTGATATATGTCTACATTTTGAAATGATTTTCACAATCAAGCTAATTAACATATTCATCATCATGTTACTTTTTTTTTTTTTTTTTTTTTTTGAGATGGAGTCTTGCTCTGTCACCAGGCTGGAGGGCAGAGGCGCGATCTCGGCTCACTGCAACCTCCGCCTCCCTGGTTCAAGCGATTCTCCTGCCTCAGCCTCCCGAGTAGCTGGGATTACAGGCGCGCGCTTCTATGCCCAGATAATTTTGTAGTTTTAGTAGAGATGGGATTTCACCATGTTTGCCAGGATGGTCTCGATTTCTTGTCCCCGTGATCTGCCCGCCTCGGCCTCCCAAAGTGCTGGTATTACAGGCGTCAGCCACCGCACCCAGCCGGAAAATTACTTATTTTTGTTTGTACTTTCTGTGTTCCTCTATGTGCTTGTTCTTTACAAGTAAGGGTTATATGTTAAATATTTTTATGCTTAGGTTATTACATTGAAAATATTAAAAGATAAAATGAATATTAATAGAAGGAAAATTACTAAATTTATTTATTTTTGTTTCTTACAGTGAATCTTGCACTTGCGCTAGCAGTGAATGATTCGGTAGGTGTTTATTAATATAAATATTAATTTATTAAATGTTAAAATGATAGCATACTGGTGTTTTTCATTTACTCTGTCAGAAGCTATGGTGTGGTTGTATTGAGTTGCATATCTTTAAGAAACTGAATGCTGCCCTCACTACTGGTTACATTTAATAATAAAAATGTATTTAAGTGTTAACCATTTATTGCTTGCTACATATCCCGTAAAAGGCTTTGATGTTCTTGTGTGGAGGTTATATCCTAAACCAATTTTGCCTTTATGATTTACAGAAGCATTATTCTGGGTTCAGTTTTTAAGTGTTGGGAATTCAGTTTTTTTAAGGGTAAAAGCTATTCTAAAAGTAGTGCATATCCATTAAACCAAAATTCAAACGGAATATGTGTGTAATGTAAAACTGAAAGTTTATGTATTCCTTTCTGTTCCAGAGAATTAACTTAGGCTATAGTTTTATGTGTATCCTTTCAGCTCTTCCTTTCTCCATATAAAAATCTAAAAGAAATATGTGTGCATGCATACATCTTTCCATGATATGCCTCATTCTTAATGGCTGCTGCATTAATGGTCAATGACACTATATTTAACCAGTTCCCATTTGATGAAATATTTAGGTTGGTTCCCATTTTTCCCCTACTTTAAACGATGCTACGGTGGAATTTTTATATAGTATTCTTATACACTAAGTGATGACATTTTTGTAGGATAGATTCCTAGAAGTAAAATTACTAGGTCAAAAGATAGTCCTATTTTAAATTTTACTCCTAAAAGTTTGCCTGTAAAAAATTTGTTCCATTCTTTCCTTGTGAGAAGAAAAAAAAAAATTCAGCTATAGTCTGTGGGAGTATCCATTTTTCATAGTCTCATCATTGTTAGATGTTATCTTTTTAGATATTTTTAAAAAATTAACATTGAACTTATTTGTAACTCCATAAATTATCAGCTACTTAATGAAAAGAGACGTATTTCAGAATCGATTTTAATTTCTCCTTCAGACCTATTTTATAGAATACAGGCAAGAACCCATACTTATTTTATAGAATACAGGCAATAATCATTTAATATGTTTAACTGTGGCTATACTTCTAACTTATTTTCTACCTTACTATGTAACTTCAGTTCCTAATAAATAGCACATATGAAAAAATAATGTGTGGTATCTATGTAAGTGTGATATCAATGTCTGGAGTCCAGAATCTGCCAGACCCTGGAACTAGACATAGATATTCATATCTTCTGATGCTTGGCTCTGTATTTCTGAAATTGGAAACTAATAAACAAAATTTATAGTAATTTGGTTATGTAAATTTTATTCACTGTAGAAACAGGCTTTTTTCTTAAAAAATCTTTTTTCAACTTGCTTCCTTTTATGGGGGACCTACTTTCATCTTTCCCATCTTATCTTCTTTTCTTTAATTCTTTTTTTGTTTTTCTGAAGGACATCCTTGAGTCCTTTTATAGTTTGGTAGGCAGAATAATGGCCTGCCAAAAATGTCCACATCCTAATTCCTGGAACCTATAAATATGTTACTTTTCCTGCCAAAAGTAACTTTGCTGGTGTGACTAACACCACCAAAATTAAAGATTGATATGGGAAGATTATCCTGGATTATCTGGCCAGGACCACTTAAAGATCCTTAGAAATGAAAGATGGAGGTAGGTCAGAGTCAGAGTGATTTGATATGAGAAGGATTCAGTCCTTCTCATATGTTGCTGACCTTGAAGATAGAAGGGGACCACTATTCAAGGAATGTAGTCAGCTTCTAGAAGCTAGAAAAGGCAAGGAAATTGATTTTTCCCTATAGCTTCCAGAAGGTATGTAATTCTGCCAACACCTTAATTTTAGCTCATTGAGATCTATTTGGACTTTTGTGATAATATCTTACAGAAGTAGGAAACTAATACATATAGGAAGTAAATTTGCTTATTTCTTTAATTTCCAAAGGTGTCTTTATTTTGCCTTCATTATTTGATAGTTTAACTAGATTTTAGTTAACCATAGAATTCCAGGTTCAAAATAATTTTCTCTCTGAACTTTGAAAACAACGTTCCATTTTCTTCTAGTATGCTAATAAAATGTCTGATGGTAGTCTGATTCATATTCCTTTGTAATAACAAATATTTTCCCTCTCAAACTTTTAAGGTTTTCTTTATGTCTTTTACTTTTAAAAGTGCCACAAGCATGTGTGTAGTTATTGGCTTAACCTGTGTAGGATTTGGCCCTGCAGTATCAAGGCTTGAGTATTTTTCAGCAGAGGAAAAATTTCTTCTGCTCATTGATTATGTTTTGTGATGTATTTATTCTGCCTCCAGAAACCTATTAAGTAGATGTTGAACTTTATGCTTGTTAATTTTTCTCTCATATCTCGATCTCTTTGTCTTTTGTTCTGTTTTGAAAGATGTCTTTGACTATTTTTCACACTGCTGTATTGGACTTCAGTTGTTATTGTTCTTCTGATTTTTTCACTTGGAAATTATATTTTTTCCAATTTTCCAGAAATATTTATTTTCCACTTGCTGTTCCTTAAAAAAAATGGTTGTACCATTATTTTGAATCTCTCTGAGGATGCTAATTGGAATTAATAAAAAATGTTTTTCTTAGTGACCTCTACTTACTTAGGATCGTTCTTATGTGGCTGTCTGACCAGCAGGATCAGCTTTAACCTGGGAACTTGTTAGACATATAAAATCTTGAGCCTTGTACTAGACTTACTGAATCAAAAACCCTGGGATTAGAGATCTGCAACCTGTGTTTTAACCAACCTGCTAGTTGATTTTGATGCATGCCAAAGTTTAAGAACCATGGATCTAGAATTTTTAACTTCTGATCTGCTAATATCACTCTTTTGTTTTCTAGTGTGGTTATGGTTTTATTTAGTTTTAGACATTTTGTTTCCTTGTCATTTGAATGCAATTTGGAAGAAAAGGGAGATAAACATATACGTTTAGGCAACCTTATTTGGATAAGAGCCAGTAATATGTTTTATTCCTAGTAATCTTAATTATGGCACTTAGTTACCCTAGAAAAAGGACCCTGTCTTCCTTAAGGAAGAAATAAGGAAAATTCAATGGATGGAAAGGTAGATAAATTTGTAGGTGCGGACCTCTTTTAATTTGGATGTCATTTCAGCCAAAGCTTTGAGTCTTGTAGACAATTTGAAGAAACTATATAATAAGGGATCAAAGGATGAAGAAAACAGTTAACCCATTTCCTGTTTAGACAAAAAAAGTACAGCTTGCTGCCAGCACTCATTAACTTTACATCAACACGCTCTTTGAGGCTGAACCAAATCTGACTGATTTTCAATGTGAAAATAAAATATAAAAACTCTTCTTGGAGTTATTTCTAAACAGAACTAACATTAGAATTGTCTGAATCATCAGAATCATCTATTTCAGAAAAATTGGATTCATCAAATGAATCTTTGGCCAACAACTGTTGGAGGATATTAACGTCACCCTTAGGCATGCTTCGTTTTCTAGGATTTGACATTTTCAGTGATTGAGAATTACTATATTTTGTAAATTGAAATGCCACTACTAAAAATAGAATGCTATAAATAGAATGATGTCTTTTGTTTCCAAAGCTGATATACTAGAGTGATGCGAAAATAATAATAAAAGCAAGATATTTTGTGATGTGACAAGATCTAATAAGATAAGGTTGTAGGCCTAGGGGAAACAGGTCCAGAAAGCTATTCATTTTACTTTTCATGTTGTACTTAGTAATAGCTGAAGTGGATTGTGTAACCCCCAGGGAGATTTGCAAGATAGTCCATTGGGATATGGGCAGAAAATTTTTCTTTTCTATTTGAATTAATTTTTATCTTAATTTTTGTTTGTATATACCTTATATATGGTAATTAGTATAGTAGTTCTAATATAATTTATGAACAAATATTTAACATTAAGGATGTATGGCCAAATACTTTTTTAAAAACTGGTTGGGGTGCATGATCAGAAAAGTTTGAATTTCACTGGTCTAGGCCAAAGGAATTTCTGGGCTGGACCATATGCCCAGTTCAAAAGAAGACTACCTTGTACATTGATGGATTTTTTGTTTGTTTGAGACAGGATCTCACTTTTTCACCCAGGCTGGAGTGCAGTGGTGTGATCTCAGCTCACTCCATCCAATGTTGGCCTCCTGGGTTCAAGTGATTCTCATGCTTCAGCCTCCTGAGCAGCTGGGATTACAGGTGCCCACCACCACATCTGGTAATGTTTGTATTTTTAGTAAATATGGGGTTTCACCCTGTTGGTCAGGCTGGTCTCGACCTCCTGACCTCAAGTTATCCACCTCAGCCTCCCAAAGTACTGGGGTTACAGGTGTGAGCCACCGTGCCTGGCCTGCATTGAAGTTTTAAAAGTATTACAGGAATAGGATGTAGATTTTTCCTGCCTTTTCCTTTCCGTTTGTACTTTCCTTTGAGGATATAGATGGTAGTATTACAGTGCAAAATTTGGGGATCATGTGTACTATGCATATAAATACTGCAACCAGTGGTGTGCCTGAACCAGTGCATACTGGCTTGTGAGAGCCGATTGTTAAATTTTCAGTGAATTTTGCAGACCAACTCATATCATGTTGTTAGCTTGAAAGAGGCCATGATGGGAATATTTAAACCATGGAAACTGGCAAACACTGAAAATCATGCCCACTACCCCGTGCCAGTTGTTAAACATTTAATGGTACCCCCACCTATCCTGTATATTGACTTATTTTATGATCTTATTTTTTGATTTTTCTTTCTTAAAAACACACTTATTATGGATCTCATTCTTTTACAGCATAAATTTGATGCACAGTGTGGAAGATCACTGAGACTGGGAGAGGAAAACTTAAAGACCATCAGAAACCATTGATAAGCTCTGTGAGATTCCTAAGTCAGTTCATTTCAGTTCATTTTAGTTCAACAAACATTTATTGAGCACCTCTGACACTCATTGCCAGACACCAGGGGAATATAAAGAAAAATAAACATATACTATGGAAGCTCATAGCCTGCTAAGATTACATTTACAAAAATATTTAGTATATATTGTATATTTATATAAGTATATATCTGTGTATATGTGCCTATATTTTTGTGGCATATAGTTGAAATTGGTTTAATAATAGTTTCTTTTGTGAGTGAGAAAGTTTAATTAAAGCAACATTTATTAAGGTTTTATTAATATTGCTTCATAACAGAGTAGATACCAGTGTACTCTTAAAGGTTTTATAATCTGATGAAAACAAAAGGAAGACAAATGTTTTAAAATGATGAGGTATATTCAGTGTCATAGTGGTAAATCTGCCCAAGATGAGTAGCTTTTATTCCAGAGTAAAGCAGTATTTTTTTAAATAGAGCATTTTCATCAACATAATTATATTTGATTCTCATCGAAACCTGTAATGCAGCCCATGTAGTTTTATTAGTTTTACAGTCTTTATTGATTCTCCTCTAATATCCTTACCACACTTCATCAGCAAGCAAATAATCCCTTTTTCGATCTCTGCAATATTTTTCCAGTATGTATTGTTCTGTTTCCATTATTTCTACTTTAATTAAGGCACATGCTACTTTTTGGTCCTTCATTCATTTATACCTCAAAAAATTATAGTGTGCCTACTCTGTCCCAAGCACTGTGTTAGTTTTGAGGATACAAAAATGGAATGAGACAGAGTCCTGCCTTTGAGAAACTCATAAACCAGCATCCCACTGCAATGGCCTTTTACTGGCCTGTATTTACTTAAATCCTTCTAGTACATAATGCCAGACTTCTCTCACTATTGAAATCACATTACTCTCTTGCCCAGAGTCATAGCTGGATGCTTTTACTGGTATTCAATATCCTCTATCATCTGGCTTCAATCTACCTTTCTGGGTTTATCTTTAGCTATTCTTCTAAATGACTCCTATGCGCTAGCTAATCTGGGTTACTTGCCAAAGCCAGTCTAGGCTGGATATACTATTATTGATAGCTTACAGTCATTATTCTACTTGTCTGCTGGAATGTTTGCATTACCTTTCGTCAGCTTTATGTGTCCTATTTTTCAGGCTTCCTTATATGGCTGTGCTGGTTATATCCTGCACAAGGGTACTTGTTGAAGGGATTGAGTGATGACAGAAATGCAGGCTACCCTCCTCTTGATGTACACCTCTTGTTCTCTTGTTTATGATTTGTCGAAAAAAAAAATGGGCTGCTTTGTAATTCACACAAAGGCACTGTATGAGCTAGACTTGCTCAGAAGGGCAGCTCATTGAAGTGTTCCCTGAATTCCTGCCAAGTGAGGTTCTTTTTTTTTTTCTGAGATGAAGTCTCACTCTGTCCCCCAGGCTGGAGTGCAGTGGCGTGATTTTGGTTCACTGCAACCTCTGCCTCCTGACTTCAAGTGACTCTCCTGCCTCAGCCTCCCAAGTAGCTGGAATTACAGGCAAGTGCCACCATGCCTGGCTAGGTTTTGTATTTTTTATAGAGAGGGGTTTCACCATGTTGGCCAGCCTGGTCCCAAACTCCTGATCTCAGGTGATCCATCCACCTTGACCTCCCGAAGTGCTAGGATGACAGGCGTGAGCCGCCGTGCCTGGCCTGCTCCTTTCTTCATTTTTTGAAATCCAGTAACACTGTTGATTTGTATTATTACTGCACTCATGCAGCCATTCTGATAATTTTTATAATAGGAAATAACTAACTTTCATTGACCATGCATTCTGTATAAAGCACTGTTATACATGTTTTCCATGGACTATTTTAGTCCTCATGACGTGGTTTTTAGTTCATTTACTCTTCATAGCAACCTTATGGGAATAAATACTATTATGATCCCCATTGTAGTTGAGGAAGCAGAAACACCTATAGGTTAAGTAATTTGTCTCAAGTCACCCAGAAAGTAAATGGCAGAGCTAAGTTTCGAATGCCAACCTAGATCCTGTGCTCTTAACATACTTGCTGTATTGCTCCTATTTTAGCTAGATTCTTAAGTTTAGTAACTAGGTTGTCTTTATTCTTGACTACCCTCAGCAGCTAGCACAATGCCTCATGACGTAGGAAATACATGGTAAATGTTTGCTATATGTTTGATTGCACAAGCAGATTTGAAAGTATTAAGTGTAAAGTTTTGTTTTGCTTTGTTTTTGTAAGGAGTGGTGTGGTATGGAGGCGTTTGTTGTGACTTAGTGTCCTACACACTGTTCTTTCCTGCTTCTTAAAAGATGATGTATAGTCATGCTTTACTTTATGATGGGGGTACCTTCTGAGAAATGCATCATTAGGTGACTTCATTTTTGTATGAACTGTGTAGAGTGTACTTATACAAACCTAGATAGTATAGCCTACTATATACCTAAGCTATGTGGTATAAACTATTTGTCATAGGCTACAAACCTATAAAGCATGTTACTATACTGAATACTGTAGACAGTTGTAACACAATGGGTAAGTATGTATCTAAACACAAGACACAGTAAAAATACAGTGTAAAAGATAAAAACTGGTACCCCTGCAAAGGATACTTACCATGATTGGAGCTTGTAGGACTGATAGTTGTTCTGGGTGACAGTGAGTGAGTGGTGAATGAATGTGAAGGCCTAGGGCATTATTGTACACTTTTGTACAAGTAGCACAGTAGGTTTTTCTACACCAATGTCACCATAAACAGGCGAATTGTGTTGTGGGCACATAATATCACTAAGCAATGATGTTATGGGCACATAACATCACTAAGCAATGGGAATCTTTTAGCTCCATTATAATCTTATGTCACTACAGTTGTATATGCAGTCCATTGTTGACTGAAATGTTGTTATGGGGTATATGTCTGTACTCCATTATTCTACTTGGCCCTCTTCTCATTTTATGCTCTACCTAGTGATCTCAGCTTTTCCTACTGCTCTGGTTACTACTCATGTGCCTTTACTCCACATGCATCACCAGTCTTCATATCTCTCCCGGGTACCAGTCTGGTTTATCTGGTTGTCTACTGTAGATGTTTATTTGAATGCTTTATAAGCATTTCAAACTCAGCATGTGTAAAACCAAACTCTTCTCCTGTATCTGTCTTTGTCTCATGGAAGTCTGTCTACCTGTCTATGGTATTTGGTGGAATACAGCTGAAAGAATCATACAGTTATCTCCTATTCTCAAATCAATCACCTGTTCCTGCTGCTTATGCCACTTAAAACTTTAAAGACTGTATCCTTTTATTTCATTCCTTGATGCCACTGCTTTATTTGGACCCATATTGTGGTTCTTCTGTGATGACTTCTCTTTCAGCATTAGGTTATTCTTGTTCTCTCTTTTCTCTGCTACGATACCTTGAGGAAAGGACGAACACTTCCTATATTATTTTATAAAGTTTGTTTACTATCTCCTCTGCCAGTCTGTGAACGTTTAGGGGACAATAATTTTGGTTTTATTCCTTTTTTTATCCTCAGTATCTTGTCCAGTAATGGAACACAGTAGGTTCTTGATAAATGTTGGTAGTGACTGTGGAGCATGTTAAATGAAGAGTGGCTGTAAATAAATGAATGAGTCACTGAATAAATAAATAAAGTATACATAGCAAATTCCAAGTGTTGGGTAAGGTGTCTATAGTTGGTTCAAAACATATTATGCTTTTTTTCCCCTGAGCAAACGAAGTAATTAAAGTCTAAGTGGGATAATGTATGTGAAGCGCTCAGCACAGTGGCTGACCTACTGTAAGTTCGAAATAAATTTTTAGTATTGCTAGATAAATAAAAGCTTTTTGTAAGTAATAGTTCAGAATCCGTGCACATCTTATTTACTCGATTCTTTTTTTTTTTTTTTAGAAAAAGAGAGAAAAGGAGAAAGAAAGAAATAGCAAAAGAAAGAAAAAAAAGAATGAAAGACAAAGAAAGAGAACAAGAAAGAGGGAGAGAGAATGGGATTCTTGTTTTATTGCCCAGGCTAGAATGCAGTCTAAAAATGGGTATTAAAAACCTCTTTTATGCCAATAATTGTGCTTAACAATGGAGACAAGAAGGAATAGGGGATGAAAATAACAAATAAGCAGCCAACCAATATTTTATTTAAACCT
>CAUYQU010042145.1:0-22392 GCA_963574635.1 Cheracebus regulus
GGCAAGTTCTTAATGACTTACAAAGAGACTTAGACTCCCACACAATAATAGTGGGAGACTTGAACATTACACTGTCAATATTAGACAGATCAACGAGATAGAAAATTAACAAGGCTATCCGGGACTTGAACTCAGACCTGGAACAACTAGACTTAACAAATATTTACAGAACTCTCCTCCTCAAATCCAGAAAACATACATTTTTCTCAGTATCACATTATATCTATTTTAAAAGTGACCACATAATTGGAAGTAAATCACTCCTCAGCAATTGTATAGCATTTCACAGGTTTAAATAAAATATTGGTTGGTTGCTTATTTGTTATTTTCATACCCTATTCCTTCCTGTCTCCATTGTTAAACACAATTATTGGCATAAAAGAGGTTTTTAATACCCATTTTTAGACTGCATTCTAGCGTGGGCAATAAAACAAGAATCCTGTTCTCTCTCCCTCTTTCTCTTCCTCTTTCTTTCTCTCTTTCATTCTTTTTCTTTCTTTCTTTTGCTCTTTCTTTCTGCTTTTCTCTCTTTTCTTTCTAAAAAAAAAAGTAAAAGAAAAAAAGAATTAGATGAAGCTATCTTGTAGAAAAGGAAAGGTAAGATTTTACAAAGAGTTTTACAGAGAGGTTCTTATTAAAAGGGTTACCCAGTGAAGGTATTAGTGATCTCAAGTCTCTCTCTGGTATGTGTATTTATCTAGAATAACCACCTCACATTCTCATGGTAGAGTTCAAAGTCCATGGAATGAAAATTGACCTCTGTGGTCATCAACTAAAGTTGTGGGCAAATTGAGAAAACATACAAATTTAAAAAAATTTCTCATTCACTGAGATTTTCCTGAAGAATTCTTGAGCATTAGATAGGTAGAAAATTTATCAAATGCCTCAGCAAAACTATAAACATGCTACAATTCCTCTTTTACGCTTTCATAAGTTAGCTAAGGCCAAGTATCTCAAGGGAGTGAAGAGGAGCTCATCAGTCTCAACTACACAGGTAAGGCCCCTCCCTTCATTCGCCCTCGAGTCTATCACTGTTTAACTCTCCAGATACCTTTTTGCTCAAATATCACTTTATTTTCCTCTGATTACTACTTAGTCAATCCAATCATTTCCCTTTTATTAAGTACAATGTTCTTCCTTCATATCCATTCCTAGGGACATTGCTCAATACATCCCGGATAGCACTTGTAACCAATGTTTCACTGACTTATGCTATCATTTGTTCCATGCACCAAACTGAAGCTGCTCAAATCTCAGGACCTTTAGAGGATGTTCATTTAAATATAGTGGTAACCAATTACTACTGCTAGAACTACAATGCATTGAAAGTGATGATATAACTCTACAATAGGGTGTTTCTACATTCAATATCATAGAACAGTGTTTGTTATACTCATGTATTTTTAAATAGCCATGATTAAATATATTTAATTAGATAATCTTCTCTTATGGAATATCTTGGATATGTTCATTTTTATTGATCAACTTTAAACTCAACACATTGCTTTCTGAAGTTATATTCCTTGTGCTTATCATCACCAGTAATCAGCTCTACTAGTCCATCCTCATGCTGCAAATAAAGACATATCCAAGACTGGGTAATTTATAAAGCAAAGAACTTTAACTGGCTCATATTTCAGCATGGCTGGGAGGCCTCAGGAAAAGTACTATGGAGGCGGAAGGGAAAGCAAACACATCCTTCTTCACATGGTGCAGCAAGATGTGCTGAGAGAAAGAGTAAAATCCCCTTATAAAACCCTCAGATCTGTGAGAACTCACTCACTATCACAAGGACAGAAGTACAGGGTAACTGCTGCCATACTTCACTGGGTCCCTCCCACCACATGTGGGAATTATGGGAACTACAATTGAAGATGATATTTGGATGGGGACACAGTCCGACCATATCATTCTGCCCCAGGTCCCTCCCAAATCTCATGTCTTCACATTTCAAAACACAATTATGCCTTCCCAACAGTCCCCCAAAGTCCTAACTCATTCCAGCATTAATCCAAAAGTCCAAATTTAAGGTCTCATCTGAGACAAGGCAAGTCCCTTCTGCCTATGAGACTGCAAAATCAAAAGCAAGTTAGTTACTTTCCAAATGCAATGGGGGTATAAGCATTGGATAAATAGACCCTTTCCAAATGGGAGAAATTGGCCACAATGAAGGGGCTATGGGCCCTATGCAAATCTGAAATCCAGTAAGGCGGTTATTAAAGTTCCAAAATTATCTCCTTTGACTCCATGTCTCACATTCAGGTTTTGCCAATGTAAGAGGTGGGCACCCATGGCCTATGGCAGCTCTGTCCCTGTACCTTTCCAGGGTACAACTCCCCTCCTGGCTGCTTTCACAGGTTGGCATTTAATGCCTGTGGCTTTTTCCAGTGCAGGGTGCAAGCAGTTGGTGAATCAACCATTCTGGGGTTTGAAAGATGGTGGACTCCTTCTCACAGCTTCACTAGGCAGTGCCCCAGTGAAGACTCTGTGTGGGGACTCCAATCACACCTTTCCCTTCCACACTGTCTTAGCAGAAGGTCTCAATGAGAGCTCTGTCACTGCAACAGACTTCTGCCTGGACATCTAGGCATTTCTGTATATCCTCTGAAAACTGTGGGGTCGGGGGGTTTCTCAAACCTCAATTTTTGACTGCTGCATACCTGCAGGCCCAACACTATGTGAAAGCTGCCAAGGCTTTGAGCTTGCAGCCTCTGAAGCAACAGCCTGAGTTGGACGTTGGTTCCTTTTAGCCATGGATAGAGCTGAAGCAGCTAGGATACAAGGTACCATGTCATGAGGCTGCATAGAGTGGAGGGATCCTGCACCTGGCCTACAAAACCATTTTTTCCTACTAGGCCTCCAGGCATGTGGTTTGTGGGGCTGCCATGAGGGTTTCTTACATGCCTTGAAGACATTTTCCCTGTTGTCTCCGTGATTAACATTTGGCTCCTTGTTACTTGTGCAAATTTCTGCAGTTAGCTTGAATTTATCCACAGAAAATGGGTGTTGTTTTCTGCTATATTGTAAGGCTGCAAATTTTTCTTCTACCACATACCCTAGATCATCTCCCTCAAATTCTAAGTTCCTCAAGCTCTAGGGCAGACGCAAAAATCCACTAGTCTTTCTGCATGGCAAGAATGATCTTTACTCCAGTTCCTAACGAGTTCCTCATTTCCATCTGAGACCACCTCAGCCTGGACTTCATTGTCCATATTATTATCAGCATTTTGGTCAAAGCCATTCAACAAGTCTCTAGGAAGTTCCATACTTCTCCACATCTTCCTGTCTTCTGAACCCTCCAAGTCTATTGGAAGTTCCAAATATTACCACATTTTCCTGTCTTTTTCTGAGCCCTCCAATTGGTTTCAACCTCTGTCTGTTACCGAGTTCCAAAGTTGCTTCCACATTTACAGGTATCTTTATGGCAGTGCTCCACTACTTGGCACAAATTTACTGTCTTAGTTTATTCTCATACTGCTAATAAAGACATACTCAAGACTGGGTAATTTACAAAGGAAAGAGGTTTAAAAGACTCACAGTTCAGCATAGCTGGGAGGCTTCAGAAAATATACTCTTATGGCATTAGGAAAAGCAAACACATCCTTCACATGGCAGTAGCAATAAGTGCTAAGCAAAAGGGGGTAATATCGACTATGTCCCCACCCAAATTTCATATTGAATTGTAGCTCCCGTAATTTCCATATATTGTGGGATGAACCCAGTGGGAGATAATTGGATCATAAGGGTGGGTGATTTCACCCATACTGTTCTCATGGTAGTGAATAAGTTTCACAAGATCAGATGGTTTTCTAAGGGGAAACCCTTTTCACTTGGTTCTCATCCCTTCTTGCCTGCTGCCATATAAGGTGTGCCTAATACCTTCCACCATGACTGTGAGACCTCTCCAGCCACAAGGAACTATAAGTCCATCAAACCTCTTTTTCTTTATAAATTATAAATTCTTTATTAACTGCCCCTTTGATTCAATCACCTACCCCCAGATCCTTCCCAGGACATGTAGGGATTACAGGAACTACAATTCAAGATTAATTTGGTGTGGGGTCACAGTCAAACCATATCATCAGCCTATGCTAATAATATTTTTTTTATTATCTACCTTATTTGGTTTTATCACCTATTAACCAAAATATTTGGTAGGATAGGCTGCAGTGAGGCTTGCTGGCACTGTAGTAAATTTGAGTTATATTGCTAACAACATTGCATTATCAACTATCTCTAATATTTCCCTAGAGCAGAGGAAATATTTATCTTCAACAGATTCCTTCTTTAACAACGTTTGAAGTATGGTTTTGCAAAGATATATGAAAATATTTTTTCTCTATGGTTTCTACTCCATACCTGATGCAACTAGAAGTAACTTAGTAGTAATACCAAAAAAGGAGAACATGGTTTGAATAATTACTTTTTATTAAAATTAATATCATATAAATCTGATTAAACAATTTTTTTTAAGTTTGTTCTCTCATTGGCTAAAGTGTTTTAACTTTTATTTTAGGTTTTTTATTTGAATTTGAGATAAATAAGCTATTTTGTTGATAACAAAAGCAAATTGTTCATGGTCTGGATAGTTTAATACATATTTGAACATTATTTAAAATTTTAAAATCTTATATTTTTTAGAATTGGGAGTTTCCACTCACAAGAGGGATATGGGTACGACAGTTGGAAAGACTGAAATTCAGTATTGATAATTCCATGTGCTTTAAAAAGGAAGGATTTGGGAGACTATTTTCAACTTTAACATAATTAAAATTGGTAATTGCGTTCTTGTGTCTTAATAGCTAGAAAATTGGTAGGTGTGTTCAGTTCTACCCACAACACATCACGACAAACAAAACCTATGTCAGGTTAAAAATGAACTGTAGTGAAACATCACTGAATTTCCATTGCTGAAAATATCAACTATGTAATAATAAAATGAGCAGCAAAAAGCTACATTTATTAAAAATGAGTTGCTTAGAAAATTTTTTGCATTCCTTATTTTTTCATCACCAGTGAATTATTCTTGTTCACTATTTTTAGAGTGTTTTATACAAGAAAAGCTTGAGATAAAAAGATGCCTATCTTTGAAAAAATTGTATTTTTGTCTTTCTAAAAATGACAAAATTATTTTAAATGTAGATTTTTAAATTAAACATGGAAATGAAACTAGAATATAAGGCTAATTAGTCTCTTAGAAAATAAATCTTATATTTGTCAACATAAGACAATTTCGTGATTTTTTAAAAATATAGTGACTATGATGGAAGCAATTTCAAAATATCTTAAATCTGGATAAAAGAGTTTGCTTTTGAAAATACTTTCAAATACATACCCTTGTGTAATTGTTATAATAAATGTGTGAATGACTGAACAACTTATTTGTCAAAACCATATTTAAACTTAGAAAAGAGCACTATCCTGGTGTCAATCCTATGTTCACAGAACTCTTTTTGTCAGACAGCAGAAGCCAAAAATCTCTGACTAAAAGAAAATGAAGACAGGATTACCAATTCACAGTTAAAAACTAAGAAGTTTTTGGGGAAGGAGTGATATTGGTGGAATCTTCCAGATATTAACCCTCCCACTTAGTTATTTCAAGGATTACTTCAAGCATATGCACAGACAGAAATAAAAATGCTAACAATTGATGAATTGTATAGGTTAAACTAGATATACTTTATGAGAAAAAAAGGTTTTTGACTTCAGTTTTCAAAAGAGTAGAGAAAGATCAACTAAGAAAGATAAGACCATTCAAATATTTTTTGAATGATTTACATTTTAATAGAGTGATAAAAAGAGATACTGAATTTTTTGTCATTCAAACTTTATAGGTGAATTTTCATAAAAAAATAAAGAAAAAATTTCAGCTCTGGTAGTTTTTTGATTCCTTTAAATATACTTTCAGATGGTGGTACTTCGGATGATGTGCAAGAATCTTAATGTAGTCTACTGATTATCTGTCAAATAAATTATGCGTAGCCCATGATTATGGTTTAGGACAAATAATCAGTTCTTCTATCTATAATATAATTGCTTAAGTCCCATTTTTTGGTCCCACTATTGCTGAGGTATTGACACATTAACCATTTTAACTGTCTCTGAAACATCTGTCATGATGACATTGTCTTTTACTCCAGCTTCTTTCTTTCTTTCTTCTTCTTCTATTATTATCAATCTCTCAAAAGTTGACTAGGTAAAGAGAAACATTCTTGAAATGAAGGAATCACAATTTTTTTTTCTTTTTAAATCACAGTATTATCATTTTTCCTTTAGAGTTCTCTGAAAGTTACCATTATTGGTATTCTGACCATTTTAACAAAAATACACATTTTTCTACTCTGATATTGTTCTGTTGTCACATTTGCAGAGCATGGAAAATGCTCTAGGTTTCAATGCTCTGATCTAATATCTTCTAGCGTAATTTCTAAAAGAACACTTCTGGAGAAGTAAATGTTTTTTTCTTTCCTTTATGAAACCACCAAATAATTCAACCATTTTGTCATCTACTGTAATGATTCACAAATCCATTTGCATGCATAAAATATTACTCTGGTTGGATTAAAACCAACTTTATATTTATTAACATATTTCAAATGTAAAAGTATATTTGACTAATTGGTACTTCAAGGATTATGGTAAATCAACTAGCTTTCCTATTATAAACAATTATAAAATTAGATTAGTTTTTTTAAAAAATCTCATAAATACAAAGATAAGCTGACAAGAAAGTAAATCATAATTAGTCCAAAAGGCAAATGAATGTAGAAGTCAGGAAGGCAAGCTGAGCATTTAGCTTAGTTTTTCATTTGTCATATCACGGGGATTTGAGTTTTGTTGACCACATCAGGGGACTGAATATAAAGCCAGGCACAAAGGAGGCTTCGGAGACATTGATGTTTTACATTGGAATTTCAGTATTAGGCACAACAAGAGTTCAATGTTCTTTTCTTTTATGTTATAGCTTTTCTAGTACAATTTTTTTTATGTGCATGCTCTATTTCACAATTCACAGTTTAAGACTTTGAAGCAGTGTCAGTAATAAGCACCCTAAGATTATCTTTATGTCAGTATACTGTCCAACTTTATAATATGCAAACCAAAATGCAACTTATGTTACCTTGATAAAATTTTTCTTAGCACACCAAAATAATTACATCTATGATTCAACTGAAAATTCAAATTATTCCTTGCTTTTTACACCCAATTTGGAGCAATCAGGTGTAATATAATTAAAATTCTTTTAATTTCCAATTCTGGCTATTTTGTTATTTTTTATTCTTATGTTCTCTTAATTAATACTGTGCTATACTTTACTCTCAGCTCTCCTGTTAGGTAGATAAACATAATTCTTAATTTATGCCTTCCCTATCAGTTTAAAACAATAACAAAATAATAATAATAATAATAATATATGGTTAGTTGCCTAAAATTTTCTTTCTCAAATAATACTTTTGTTGTAACTTAAAATAAAAATAATAAAAACTATGTGGCATTTATAGCCTTTTAAAACTGGACTGAATATTATATGTAAGTTAAGACATCTATTAGAGCCCATTCCATTGTGAACATATAAATAACAAAAGGTCTCTATAAGATTCCTTGAAACTGACATCAAGCTTGAGGCAATTGTCTGAAAAGTATTTCCTCATGAAAAATTGTCAATATTAAGAGTACACCGTAGCTGGCTTTACCAAAATATACTTGCTTCTAAAGTTTTCATTTCAAAATCCTGAAGAACCGTTTACTTCTCCCTGGTAATTCTTACCCTCAGTAGTTAAAAGTCTATCACTTTCACACTCCAAAGCATTCCAAAAGTATTCGCTTTTCTGAGAAAAACTTTGTCAAACCTCTGTCTTCTTTTCTCCTTCCTTTTGCCTCAAATCCAAGGTTTTTATTCATTTTATTTTAGTAACAAGCCTCTTTCTGCTCCCACTATGCCTAATAAAATCTTGTTAATGTTTTTCTCATTTTTTTTTATAAAAGCAGATGTTTACTTAGCTTATGACTCACTAATAGACTCAGAATAACTTTATTTCACTACATGTAGCAAATTTATCTTTTTTATTCATCACATTTTATTAAAGAGGGATCACTCTATAATTAGAATAAACTTATTTTGTGGTGAGAGTTTGCTTAGATTTCTTTACTTGTTGCAATACTTGGAGAAACAGATATTGGTAGATATCAGGATGCATATGAAGTGGGGTAAGAAAGCCTTGTTCTTATTGGAATGGCCTAAATTCTGAACTATGTTGCTGCAGCCTTTATTTTTCACACATAATAAAATGGAAAATTTAAAAGTATTTTGAGAAAGCTACATCAGAACTCCATAAAAATGCCTCATACCCAATACTGAGGCAGGATTTTTGATCCTTAGTTCAGGTAAATTGGGGTTCTTGTCTCACAACCAGGAAAAATTTGGCACACAAACACATTAAAGGTTGAGAAGGACTGAATTTATTAAGCGAAAGGAAAGTTCTCAGCAGAGAGAGGGGGCCTGCAAGCAGGTTTTTTCCCCTCACACTTGAATACCAGGCCACCACACACAAGCTCCTCCCCTAAAATAGGCACAGATTTCTGGTGGTTTCACCCTGTCCTTCCAGGGCACATGTGGGCCCTTAGACTGGGCCCTTCCACATTCATTTATTTCCCTTACTGTGAATGAGTTAATGGACAGAATTTTTCACTGTGGGCATGTTTAGGCTAGCCCCCTGTGCAAAATGACCTGGGTGAGTTGGAGATTCTCCAGAGTCCTTTCCCTATCTACCTTGGCATTTGGCTGTCTCTGTCTATAATTACAAAGCATTAGATTCCTCAGGAAAACCTGCTCCCATACAGACAGCTAGGTATGGTGGAGAGATACTCTGATATTTTGTCTAGGTCAGTGGTTTTCTATTTCAATGGCACATTACAAACGTCTACAGAAGTAAATCTCCAACTGTGGTCCCTAGACCAGCAGTTTTAGCAAGAGCCAAGAATTTGTTTAAATGTAAATGCTGGCTGGGCATGGTGGCTCACTACTGTAATCCCAGCACTTTGGGAGCTGAGGCAGGAGGATCAAGTGAGGTCAGGACTTCCAGACCAGCCTGGCCAACATGGCGAAACCCCTTCTATACTAAAAATACCAAAATTAGCTGGGCATGGTGGTGTGCACCTATAGTCCCAGCTACTCGGGAGGCTGAGGGAGGAGAATCACTTGAACCTGGGAGGTGGAGGTTGCAGTGAGCTGAGATAGTGCCACGGCACTTTGGCCTTGGAGACAGAGCAACACGCCATCTCAAAAACAAACAAACAAACTGCAAATGCTTATTTCGAAAGACTCCAGGGTAGGGTCCAGGAATCTGTGTTTTAAAAGCTCTCCAGATGATTCTGAGGCATGCTAAAGTGTGATAATCACTGAACTAGTCTGTTCTAATTATGGCCTACCATGCCTTGTTCCAGGCTGAAAATTTCAGGAGCATGCTCTTTCATGTAATGCACTGGTGGTGTAGTAATTAGCAGAATAATCTTTGGATGTGATCTGGCATGTTTTAGCTGTTTATGTTTCTTCAAATGATTTAATTTTTTTCACCACATTTTCTCTATCTGTAGAATGGGGATATTAATATATATTATTAATTTACATTTCATATAGTTGTGGTAAAAATCAAAGAACTAATTTTTAAGCAAGTATTCTCACAAAGAAAATCAATGAAATGCTATTTATTGATGATATGCCTATAGATTTGAGCAAATGTGTTTTTATTGTTAATAGAATAATTGTTTTCACAACTTTTATTATTGAATCTATTTTGGGCGTGACATTCAGCTGGCATTAGATATTCATAGTTTATAAAATAATATTCACTATTGCATTTCTCTTTGTGTTGAGGGGAGAATATTGGCACTCCATTTTATATAATTTATTTTCCCATCTTACAAGTTGTTAAATTTGCTAAAACTATGCTTTTCACAGTTTTATGATTAAAATCTCCAGTAAAAAAAATACCTAATTTATATGATCAATCCTATTAGAATGTGTGTAAACAGAAATAAACTGAAATAAAATATTACAAAATACTATCTTTGCAATACATGATTCATTCTGATAATTACATTCTAAATATTTATCTCTAGTGTATTTAAATAAAATACTCTGATATCATCCCCCATATGATTAATAAAGATAGTATAAAGAACCCTGATTAAATCAAACAAAATTTAGTAAAAATATTCAGTAACTTCAAATTTCTACTATATCAAATATTATAAATGTATATCAAATATGGCATAGAGTTTATTGTTTACTTTGTTTTTCAATAGCTATTGATTATTTAAACAGTTATTACATCGTAACTTTTATGTTTCTGTCACTCCCATTCTTAACAATAATTCGAGTTGTTTTAGAGTAGAAGCCATTCAGTGTTTAGTGTAAAATACACTTTTAAAGTAAGTATGGTAAGACATCAAAAACACTAGTTTCTGTTTTTATATTACTACTTAGCTCACAAATATTTTTTATGGTTTAAATGGTTACAAATTAGCACAGTAGATAATATATAGAAATGAGTTGTAATTTTTGCTGTTTTGTATATTGGAACTGCTTTTCTCCTCTAAAGTAATTTAAAATGTCCACTAAAATAGCAGATTTTCAACACAGGGAGAGCATTTCCAACTCTCATGTTCTATATATCAATGTTTCTTTCTTGTGATTTGTATCAATATAATTTTTAAAGCATCATTGCTTTGATTTTGTAAGGTAATATTGATTACATCACATAAATTCTTTCATAGGATTATTTTTACTATAATTAACATGAATGTATTGAATACAATCTTTTTAAATAGTCATTTTTTATTTGCATTTCCCTTAGTCTTTCAAATATGTATCAAAGAATTTTCTAATCATTAACATTTAAAATACACATCACTTTCCATAAGTATGTTTCAAATAGTAGGCTATTCTTCTCTTAAATCATTTATAAGTACATATTCACCTGGTTGTAAATGCCTCCCATTACATTTGGCTTATCAACCTAGTACAGTAAATATATATATATATATATATATATATATATATATATATATTTAATAATACAGTCAGAGATGGTCTTCTGTAGGGCAATCATATACAGCGCTTTATAAAAAGCATGATCCCCAGATTTATTTCCTTCATGATTACTGATGAGATTACAATAAAAAGGACCTTTTTTGGCTGACTGCCAAGTGAATTCTTTCAGACACTGAAGTCAGCTTTTGATTGTGTTTTGATGTTTTCACCAGCCTATTACTATATTAACTTGATAGCAGCCAAAATATACATTTGTGATCCCATTTTTCTCCAGTAGTTTTTTCCACTCAATCAAACATGTACACAAATATCCACAGGACAGAAGAATGCTTTTAACTGAAGCAAATCTCTTAGGAATAATGTCATGCAAGCGTCTCTTTTTTTAAATGTGAGTCTGCTGTTCATGCCAAATGCTTTTTTACCCTTAGTATTAATAGAATAACATTGAAATTAATGTCAGAAAGAAAGGGTGCATTATAAACAAATGATTTTAATATGCCAAATGCCTTCTACAGTGCTTAAGATTGAAGAGTGATAGTACCTTTATTGATAAAGACCAAAAGACTTTTGACTTTGATTTGATTGCTGTGACTAAGCTGCAATAATCCCTTCGAGTTAGCATCATAGACTAATTCTTAATGGTGTCATGGAAGAGCAAAAAATCCAAAAAGAGGGAATCCTCCCCAAATAATATTATGAGGTGAACATCATCCTGATAGCAAAACCCGGCAGAGACTCAACAAAGAAAGAAAACTTCAGACCAATATCCATAATGAACATAGATGCAAAAATCTTCAATAAAATTCTGGCAAACCGATTGCAACAGCACATCAAAAACTTATCCATCACGATCAAGTAGGCCTCATCCTGGGGATGAAAGGCTGGTTCAAAATATGCAAGTCTATAAATGTAATTCACCACATAAACAGAAACAAAGACAAAAACCACATGATTATCTCAATTTATGCAGAGAAGGCCTTTGACAAAATTCAACAGCGCTTTATGCTAAAAACCCTCAATAAACTAGGTATCTATGGAATATGTCTCAAAATAATAAAAGGTATTTACGACAAACTCACAGCCAATATCATACTGAATGGGCAAAAACTGGAAGCATTCCCTTTGAAATGTGACACTAGACAAGGATGCCCTCTCTCACCACTCCTATTCAATATATTATTGGAAGTTGTAGCCAGAGCAATCATGCAAGAAAAAGAAATAAAGGGTATTCAGTTAGGAAAGGAGGAAGTCAAATTGTCTCTATTTGCAGATGACATGATTGTATATTTAGAAGACCCCATCATCTCAGCCCCAAATCTCCCGAAACTGATAAGCAACTTCAGCAAAGTCTCAGGATACAAAATCAATGTGCATAAACCACAAGCATTCCTATATACCAATAACAGACTTAAAGAGAGCCAAATCAAGAACCAACTGCCATTCACAATTGCTACAAAGAGTATAAAATACCTGGGAATACAACTAACAAAGAATGTAAAGGACCTCTTCAAGGAGAACTACAAACCACTGCTCAAGGAAATAAGAGAGGACACAAACAGATGGAAAAACATTCCATGCTTATGGTTAGGAAGAATCAATATTGTGAAAATGGCCATACTGCCCAAAGTAATTTATAGATTCAACACTCTCTCCATCAAGCTACCACTGGCCCTCTTCACAGACCTGGAAAAAACCACCTTAAACTTCATATGGAACCAAAAGAGAGCCTGCATAGCCAATGCAATCCTAAACAAAAAGAACAAAGCTGGAGGCATCACACTACCTGACTTCAAACTATACTACAAGCCTACAGTAATTAAAACAGCATGATACTGGTACCAAAACAGAGATATAAACCAACGGAACAGAACAGAGGCCTCAAAGGCAATGCCATACATCTACAACCATCTGGTCTTTGACAAATCAACAAAAACAAGCAATGGGGAAAGGATTCCCTGTTTAATCAATGGTGTTGGAAAAACTGGCTAGCCATGTGCAGAAAGCAGAAACTGGACCCCTTCCTGACACCTTACACTAAAATCAACTCCAGATGGATTAAAGACTTAAACATAAGATCTAACACCACAAAAATCCTAGAAGAAAACCTAGGCAAAACCATTCAGGACATAGACACAGCCAAGGACTTCATGACTAAAACATTAAAAGCATTGGCAACAAAAGCAAAATAGGCGAATGGGATCTAAATAAACTCCAGAGCTTCTGCACAGCAAAAGAAAAAATTATTAGAGTAAACTGATAACGAACATAATGGGAAAAAATGTTTGCAATCTACCCATCTGACAAAGGGCTAATATCCAGAATCTACAAAGAGTTAAAACAGATTTACAAGAAAAAAACAAACCCATTCAAAAGTGGATGAATGACATGAACAGACACTTTACAAAAGACAACATCTAAGAAGGCAACAAACATATGAAAAAATGTTCATCATCACTGGTCATTAGAGAAATGCAAATCAAAACTACACTGAGATACCATCTCACGCCAGTTAGCATGGCGATCATTAAAAAATCTGGAGACAACAGATGCTGGAGAGGATGTGGAGAAATAGGAACACTCTTACACTGTTGGTGGGAGTGTAAATTAGTTCGACCATTGTGGAAGACAGTGTGGCGATTCCTCAAGGACCTAGAAATAGAAATTCCATTTGACCCAGCAATCCCTTTACTGGGTATATATCCAAAGGATTATAAATCGTTCTGCTAGAAACAGACATGCACACGTATGTTCATTGTGGCACTGTTTACAATAGCAAAGACCTGGAACCAACCCAAATGCCCATTGATGATAGACTGGACAGGGAAAATGTGGCATATATACATCGTGGAATACTATGCAGCCATAAAAAATGATGAGTTTGTGTCCTTTGTAGGGTCATGGATGAATCTGGAAACCATAATTCTCAGCAAACTGACGCAAGGACAGAAAATCAAACGCTGCATGTTCTCACTCATAGGTGGGTGTTGAACAATGAGAACACATGGACACAGGGAGAGGAGCATCACACACTGGGGTCTGTTGTGGGGGACTAGGGGAGGGACCGCAGTGGGGGGAGTAGGGAGTTGGGGAGGGATAACATGGGGAGAAATACCAGATATAGGTGATGGGGATGGAGGCAGCAAACCACATTGCCATGTATGTACCTATGCAACAATCCTGCATGTTCTTCACATGTACCTACCCCAGAACTTAAAGTGCAATAAAATATTTTTTAAAAAGTGTATCTTCAAACACCCCCAAAAAAGAAAGAAAAAAACTAAAATATTAAGCATAATCTCTACCTGATTTTATGTATACATATATATGCTTGTATGCTTTTAAAATAAATGTGTGCTATAGAATTGAGTAAAACAAAAATGTTATTAAGGAAAAAAAAAAGCTCAGATCCTGGGTTCCAGATATCATTTGAGCCATGTGTTTGAAAACAGTATCCTCCCACAGACCTCCCCTGAGGGAGCTTGTCATTTAGCTAAGCTCTTTATTTTTTTTTGTTCCTTTCTTTTCTGCCCACACCTACTTTCTCATCTTCCCATTTTGTCTCTTGGCATTTCCTAATTTTACACCACCAGGACAGGACTGATGTTCTTCCGTGGGGTGTGGCTAAAACGGTGGCAGATGTTTGTATAATTTCCTTGCAAAAGATTCACTTTTAAAATGAATTGTTTTTCTAATATTATTCCGCAAAGGAGGCCAATGAATAAGAGATGGGGTTATTCTTGGCTGTCCTGAGACTCGTAGCTTTCACTGGGGCCATGCATTCTTAAACAAGTCCCTATCTGAGCACCTGCAGCCTTGTCGGAGTTGTTGGATCAGCAGAATGTCTAATAACCCCTGCTGAGATGGAGAAAGACAGCATTATAAGCAGCCAATACTTGAATTGTTTTGAGAGATAATTAAGTAAATTGTCAATAATGCATATTCTCCTAGGGTAAATATATACTTAGTGAACAATGCTGTACAAATTTGCAAAAGAGTCACTGACATTATTCAGTCTACCCAAAGATAACGAACTGGGTAAAACATTTATATTCTCGAAGAGTACAACTAATTATAAGCCCCAAATAACACTCGAAAGTACATAATTCAAATAGGTCTTGCTCTTAGAATTGCCTCAAATAATTAACACTCGAATACAAAATGGATCCTCTGACAGTTTTGCCAAAGCAGATTTTTCTGGAAGGTTCAGTGGTGCTGCGATGTAAAGCATTTGGTTGGGGGTTTGCTAGTGATTTTCAATCACGTTGTCCTCATGGACGTCCAGGGATAAGGAATACATGTTTGAATTGGCAGTAATGCAAATGGTGCAGCTGACAGTGGGGTGCAACTCCCTGGAGGGACATGGAAGTAGAAGAGACGGGAATAAATAATCAAATTTATTGTCTACAAATGTTGGCTAAAGAGGGCTCAGTCTTCTACTGGACTCCAGTCTTTACTGAGTTCTCTAATTCCAGCAAGGGGATATCATAATAGGCAAGCTGTTTGTGGATTTCCATGCTTCTCCAAGCTGACTAGCAGGTGGAAGTGATGGATGAAAATATGCATCGGTTTTTATAGGGATCGCTCACTAAAGCTGTACATTCATTCACATATTCATTTATTCTGAAGCCTTCATTTTTGGGGGAAGACATAGAAAGAAAAAATTAGATTATTATTTATTTTGAGATGGAATCTCACTCTGTTGCTCAGGCTGGAGTGCAGTGGCATGATTTCGGCTCACTGCAACCTCCACCTCCCGATTCAAGCAACTCTCCTGCCTCAGACTCCTGAGTAGCTGGGACTACAGGTGTGCACCACTGCGCTTGCTAATTTTTTTGGATTTTTAGTAGAGACAGAATTTCACTATGTTCACCAGGCTAGTCTCGAACTCCTGATCTCAGGTGATCCACCTGCCTTGGCTTCCCAAAATGCTGGGATTACAGGGGTGAGCCACTACACCCAGCCTAGGTAATAATTAAAATAAACACAAAGCATACATTTTTGTTCAATAAATGCATGAAGCAGACACTAAAACACAAGCTTCATGAAGACAGGTTGTTCTGTGTTGTTTTTATGTGTCTCCAGTACTAAGAACTGCTGGTATATAGTGGATGCTCCAGAAATATGCATCGGGTGAAGAAAACAAATAAATATGTAAATTCAGATAAAGAGAGAGTGATGAGACTGGGGTGGAGAGAAGAGGCTCTAATTTAGATGGGCTGGTTAGGCAGTGTCTTTCAAGAATTGACATTTGAGTAGAGATTTGAATGATTACAAAGAGCTAGCCCTGGGAGGTTCTGAGGGCAGGTGTTCCAGACAAAGGCCAGGGAAAGCTTGTCCCATTCAAAGAACATCAAGAAGGCTAGTGGGGCTGCAAGAGATGGAGAGAAAGAGAGAGAGTCAGGAGGTGAAGCCAGGGTCATAGGCAGGACACAATCATATAGGATCTTATAGGCCAGGATAAGAGATGTACGTTCTAATCTAAGAGTAATGGGGAGGCATGAGAAGCTTCATTAAAAATGACTTACGTGATCTGATTTATTTAAAATGATGACTGCATCTACTGTGTGGTAATGGCTTATTTAACAGCAAAAACAGATACGCCTATTAAATCTTGCTCAACTAGATTCTATGTAACATACTCAAGAAATCTTTTTTTTTTTTTTTAATATACTAGGGGAGAAATAATTAGTAATAAATGAAGACTGTGGGCACCTTAACAGGAAAACTCAGATTTGAGAGAAAGTAAAGAATTAAAATTGAGAGTATTAAATGATAAGATGGGTGGGGTGACAGAATGGGATTACTCCCTGGCCTTGCCCAAGCACCTGGATGGATGGGAGAAGAGGAGCATCCCGCAGTGAAGTGGACTTAGAAGTCATGAACACTTAGCTGATCCCACACTACAGACCATCCACTGCCTTGGATACTATAAGGAGTATATGCAGATGAGAAAGGCACTTCCTACCCTCAAGGAATGTGCAGTCTGGAGAAGGCACAGTAATTAATAAAACTAATTAGAGGGAAACCACAGTGAGGCAAATGATAGAATGGAGAAACAACCTCTAATCTACTGTACCACAGAAATATTTGTTCAGGCTGAAAGAAGCCAAGTTATGATTCTTTCTCTTCTCTTTTCCCACTTAATTAGGCTTTTACTGGCCAGGCGTAGTGGCTCATGCCTGTAATCCCTGCAGTTTGGGAGGCCAAGGTAGGTGGATCACTTGAGGTTGGGAGTTCGAGACCAGCCTGGCCAACAGGGTGAAACATCGTCTCTACTAAAAATACAAAAATTAGCTGGGTGTGGTGGTGCCTGTCTGTAGTCCCAGCTACTCAGGAGGCCAAGGCAGGAGAATCACTTGAACCTGGGAGGCAGAGGTTGCCGTGAGCCAAGATCACGCCACTGCACTCCAGCCTGGGTGATAGAATGAGACTCTGTCTCAAAACAAAACAAAACAAACAAAAACCAAAGAAGCAAACAAACGAAAAATAGGCTTTTATCTATCTTTCTTAATAGACAAATTCAGAGCATTCTTATTATAGTTAGGTTTGTCCAATAAAATGCAAGGCTGGGATAAGACCCCAAGGATTACAGTTTTAGCGAACGATGAATGAAAAATAAACTTGCCAGGAGGAAGAGACAGGAAAAATTATCTTGGTCTTATCTTTAGCATTGAGTAATGCTATTTGACCCTCCAAACCTCATGTTAAAATGTTATCCCCTTCCAGTCAAATAAGTATAAAAACCATATTAAAAACATTTTTTTAAATCTCCAGTGGTAGAAGTAGGGCCTAATGGGAAGTGTTTGGGGTCATGTGGGTGGATCCTTCGGGTGGTGTTGTCCTCTTGGGAATGAGTGAGTTCTTGCTTTATTAATTCCCCTGAGAGTTTCTATGAGAGCTGGTTGTTCAAAAGAGCTTGGTGTGTCCCCTCTTGCTTTTTCCTGCTTCCACCATGAGTGGAAGCAGCCTGGAGCTCTCACTAGAAGCAGATGCTGGAGCCATGCTCTTGTACAGCCTACAGAAGCATAAGCCAAATACACTTCTGTTTTTTATACATTTCCTGGCACCAAGTATTCTTTTTAGCAATACAAATGGACTAAGACAGGTAGATACAACAAAATAAAACAACAAAAAACATCCTTTGAGAATTTGTAATCCTAAGCCAGATCTCACATACGTTTATAGTCATAATTCATGTTACCTGTGTGTTCTGGAACATCTCAAAAGGAAAATTCAATTTAAAGTAGTTCTAGGTAAGTAGTGCCTCAAGGAAATTGATAGAAGGAAATGCAAATCTTTTCTTAAAAAATATAATCTTAATCCAGACCTTATTTTCATAGGTAAATTTTCAAGGAAAATGATCATAATTTAAAAACAGAAACCACACAAGGAAGTCAGTCACCATGAGAGAAAGTAAGCAGAAATAATAGCAGAATCAGACCCATAGTGACTACAGATCTTGAAATTACCTGGTACAGAATATAAAATAATAAATATTTAAAATTTTTAAGAAGTAAAAAGAACATCTTGAAAATATAAAATAACCAAGTGGTTTGTAAAACAACTACATATAACTTCTATAAGTGAAAGGCATAAAAATTAGAATCTAAAGCTCAATGGACAGATTAAACAGTAGATTAGGCATAGCAGAAAAAGAATTAGGTAAACTCAAAGATAGATAAAAAGAAAAGATAGAAACAGCCCATAGAGACAATAAAAGCTAAAAAACAGGAAAAGGTGGTTAAGAAACGTGTAGGTTAAAATGAGAAGGGCTAAAAAATGTCAAAGTTTCAAAAAGAGGTAACAGAGAGAATGAGAAAGAGACAATATTCAATAATAATAAAATGCTTAAGAATTTTCCAGAATTGTTGAAAAAAAAAAACCCCCACCAATCTGGCTGGGCACAGTGGCTTATGCCTGTAATCCCAGCACTTTGAAAGGCCAAACCAAGAGGCTTGCTGGAGTTTGGGATCAACCTAGGCAATGTAGCAAGACCCTGTTTCTACAAAAAAAGTTAAAATTTAGCCGCGCATGGTAGCATGCACCTGTAATCTCAGCTACTTGGGAGCCTGAGGCAAGAGGATCACTTGAGCCCAGGAGTTCTAGGCTGCAGTGAGCTATGATCATGCCTGTGTGAGAGAGATATACTGTCTCTAATAATAGTAATAATAAATACCTATGATTAATTTCAAGAAGCAGCACAAACATATATATCACTATTTTGTTAATCTATAAGAAGATCCATCACAGTGAAATTGAAGAAAAACCAAGAAAGCAAACAGCTGTTAGCCTATGGAGAACAATAAAGAGATAGCATATAAGAAGAAATACCTTGAGAAGGGAATTTGGAATTTGGTAGATGAAGGAACACCAGTCTTTTCGGAAAGACACTACAACCATGGCAGAAAATTCTTTGAAATCTTCATGAAAGATCTGGAATTGTAGAATGTAAGAGCTAGAAGAAAACTTTGGCCAAAGGCTCAGCTCAACATAAATGTAGGAAGTATTTTCGTCCATTTAGAGTCCTCTGGTTCTTCTGAAAAAATGGCATTTTTTTCTTTTTCTGAGCTTCCAGTAAATTTTGTCTTTAAAAATACTGCAACTATTTTTCTGGTTGAGATATAGTGAATTATTAATGATCTATCCCTTTTGTTTATTTATTTGAGATGGAGTTTTGCTCTGTTGCCCAGGCTGGAGTGCAGTGGCACGATCTTGGCTCACTGCAACCTCCACCTCCCAGGTTCATGCTTCTCCTGCCTCAGCCTCCCAAGTAGCTGGGATTACAGTTGCTCACAACCATGCCCGGCTAATTTTTGTATTTTTAGTAGAGGTGGGGTTTCTCCATGTTGGCCCAGCTGGTCTCGAACTCCTGACCTCAGGTGATTCACATGCCTTGGCCTCCCAAAATGCTGGTATTACAGGCATGAGCCACCACGCCTGGCCACCCTTAAAAAAATATCATTTTGACTTTTATTTTAGATTTAGGGGTCCATGTGCAAGTTTGTTACCTGGGTATACTGCATGATGCTGAGGTTTAGTGTATGACTGATCCTGTAACCAAGGTACTGAGCATAGTATCCAATACCTAGTTTTTCAACCCTTGCCCCTTCTCCTCTCATAGTAGTCCGCAGCTTCTGTTGTTGTCATCTTTATGTCCATGAGTACTCGTTGCTTAGCTCCCACTTAAAAGTGATAACACACAGTATTTGGTTTTCTGTTCCTTTGTTAATTCACTTAGGATAATGGCATCCAGTTTCACCCACATTGTGGCAAAGGCTATGATTTTGTTCTTTTTTTATGGCTGCAGATCTCACCTTGTTAGGGAATATATCTCACTTACCTCTGAGTTGTAGCACCTAGTCTTGTTCTCAGCATGAATTCATTCCTTCCACAAATACATTTTGAGTCCTACTACGTGCTATGGCTATGAAGGAGACTAATTCCTAGTACAGTATTTAGCTCAGGGTCAGGGAGAATGAAGTAAATAGAAAGATATTGCAGTGAATGCTGTGTTTGCAGTGTTGCTCAGAGGATTCTGAACAATTTGCTAAGAAAATAATGTCATACCTAAATTAGAGCACATGTGTGTATATGTGTGGGGAATGCCTTCAAAGAAGGGTTTCTTGAGGAAGCTAAAGCTTAGGTGAGACCTGAAAGATGAATTAGAGGGAGCAGGACAGAGAGAAGACAGAAAAGGAAAGGGAGCCATTCATGTAGAGAGAGCTAAATCTACACAGATGATTCCTTTAGTGAAAGGATTTATTCAGTTCCCCTTGAGGAAACTATAGAGTGAGTGACAAGACCTCAAAATATAACATAGTTGCCCTCATCTTAAAAACATACAGGTTTTAAATAATAGGATGGGGAAAGTACCAAGGTGAATTGCAGAGAGTTTGGGGTAGCTAGAGTAAGGAGTAGCTATGCTTGGGGAAGCAAAAAGAGGCAGGAGAGGAAAGGCTGAACAGATGAGTGGCTGAAGATCAATGATCACGAAGAAGCTTTCATGTCATTCTTGGGAATATGAACTTTATCCATGGGCATGGGAAGTCATTTTAGATTTGTAGACAGTTGTCACCATCAGGTTTACATTTTAGAAAGAAGGCCATTATTACAGTAGAGAGTGGATTTTTGAGAATGGGAGAATAGAAGAAGACTGGAATCAGGGAGACGAGTTAGAAGACCGATGCAGTATTTGGGAGAATTATATCTGTGGCCTGAACTAAAGTATGGTGGTTGAGATGGGTAGAAGCAGACAGAGTGAAAAATATGTAGGAAGTAAAAAAGACTTGGTCAACCACTGTGGGTTGACTTGTGTCTTCCAAAATGATATGTCCAAATATTAATACCTACTACCTATGAAAGTGTTACTGTCTACGTTCTTGGCAATAGGGTCTTTGCAGATGTAATCAGGTTACTAAGATGAGGTCACATTAGATTAAGGTGGGCCCTAAGCTAAATCAAATAACTCATTTCTGTATAAATGTGAAGACACAGACACACAGACACAGAAGGGAGAAGGCCATGAGACTGTGAGGCAGAGATGAGAGTTATGCAGCTGCAAGACAAAGAATGCTAAGGACTGCCAGCAGCCACCAGGAGCCAGGAAGAGGCAAGAAATAATTTTCCTTCAGAGCCTCTAGAAGAAGCCAACCCTGCCAGCTCCTTGATTTTGGACTTCCAGCCTCCAGAACTGTGAGAGAATACATTTCTGTTGTTGTAAGCCACCCATTTTAAGACATTTTTGTAGAAATGGGGTCTTGCTATGTTGCCCAGGCTGGTCTCCATCTCCTGGCTTCAATCGATCCTCCTGTCCTGGCCTTCCAAAGTGCTGAGTTTACAGGTGTCATCTACCTGCTGGCCTAAGCCACTCACTTTATAGTACTTTGTTATAGTAGCCCTGGGAAACTAAAATGCAACTTACTAGTGTTTAGGGACACCATGTGTTCCTGCCTTGATCTTTAAAATATTGGAAAGAGAGCTGCCTGTTCTTCTTTTCAATTCACCTATTTCTTTTTTTTTCTTTTTTTATTGCATTTTAGGTTTTGGGGTACATGTGAAGAACATGTAAGATTGTTGCATAGGTACACACATGGCAGTGTGGTTTGCTGCCTTCCTCCCCATCACCTATATCTGGCATTTCTCCCCATGTTATCCCTCCCCAACTCCCTAACCCCTGCTGTCCCTCCCCTAATTCCCCCCAACAGACCCCAGTGTGTGATGCTCCCCTCCCTGTGTCCATGTGTTCTCATTGTTCAACACCCGCCTATGAGTGAGAACATGTGGTGTTTGATTTTCTGTTCTTGTGTCAGTTTGCTGAGAATGATGGTTTCCAGGTTCAT
>CAUYQU010042146.1:0-25100 GCA_963574635.1 Cheracebus regulus
GATTTCAAAGGGAATGCTTCCAGTTTTTGGCCATTCAGTATGATACTGGCTTTTGGTTTGTCATAAATAGCTTTTATTATTTTGAGATACATTTCATTAATACCAATTTATTGAGGGTTTTTAGCATAAAGCGCTGATGAATTTTGTCAAAGGCTTTCTCTGCATCAATTGAGATAATCATGTGGTTTTTGTTCTTCATTCTGTTTATGTGGTGAATTACATTTATACACTTGTGTGTGTTGAACCTGCCTTGCATCCCCGGGATGAAGCGTAGTTGATCATGGTGGATAAGCTTTTTGATGTGCTGTTGCAATCAGCTTGCCAGTATTTTATTGAAGATTTTTGCATCTATGTTCATCATGGATATTGGCCTGAAGTTTTCTTTTCTTGCTGAGTCTCTGCCGGGTTTTGGGATCAGGATGATTTTGAAAACATAAAATGATTTGAGAAGGATTCCGTCCTTTTGGATTGTTTGGAATAGTTTCAAAAGGAATGGTACCAGCTCCTCTTTGTATGTATGTTAGAAATTGGCTGTGAACCCATCTGGACCTAGGCTTTTTTGGGTGGTAGATTTTAAATTTCTGCCTCAACTTCAGACCTTGTTATTGGTCTATTTGGGTTTCGGCTTCTTCCTTTTTTAGGTTTGGGAGGATGCAAGTGTCCAGGATTTTATCCATTTCTTCCAGGTTACTAGTTTATGTGCATAGAGTTGTTTGTAATAATCTCTGATGATGGTTTGTATTTCTGTGGAATCTGTGGTGATATCCCTTTTATTGTTGTTTATTGCATCTATTTGGTTATTCTCTCATTTCTTTTTTTTATTAATCTGGCTAGTGGTCTGTCTATTGTTGACCTTTTCAAAAAATCAGCTCCTGGAATTATTGGTTTTTTCAAGGGTTTTTTGTGTCTCTATCTCCTTCAGTTCTGCTCTGATCTTAGTTATTTCTTGTCTTCTGCTAGGTTTTGAGTTGTTTTGATCTTGCTCCTCTAGATCTTTCAATTTTGACAATAGGATGTCGATTTTAGCTCTTTCCTTGCTTCTCATGTGAGGATTTATTGCTATGTATTTTCCTCTAGACATTGCTTTTAATGTGTCCCAGAGATTCTGGTACATTGTGTCTTCATTCTCACTGGTTTCTAAGAACATCTTTATTTCTGCCTTCATTTCATCATTTATCCAGTCAGCATTCAAGAGCCAGTTGTTCAGTTTCCATGAAGTTGTGCGGTTCTGAGTTAGTTTCTGAATTTTGAGTTCTAACTTGATTGCACTGCAGTCTGAGAGACTGTTTGTTATGATTTCTGTTCTTTTGAATTTGCTGAGGAATGATTTACTTCCAATTATGTGGTCAATTTTAGAGTAGGTGTGATGTGTTACTGAGAAGAATGTATATTCTGTGAATTTAGGGTGGAGAGTTCTGAAAATGTCAATTAGGTTTTCCTGGTCCAGGTCTGAGTTCAAGTTCTGGATATCCTTGTTAATTTTCTGTCCCATTGATCTATCTATTATTGAGAATGGCATGTTAAAGTCTCCCAATATTATTGTGTGGGAGTCTAAGTCTCTTTGTAAGTCATTAAGAACTTGCTTTATGTATCTGGGTGCTACTGTATTGGGTGCATATATATTTAGGATCATTAGCTCTTCTTGTCGAATTGATCCTTTTACCATTATATAATGTCCTTCTTTGCCTCTTTTGATCTTTGTTGGTTTGAAGTCTATTTTATCAGAGACGAGAATGGCAACTCCTGCTTTTTTTTTGTTCTCCATTTGCTTGGTAAATCTTCCTCCATCCCTTTATTTTGAGCCTTTGTGTATCCTTGCATGTGATATGCGTTTCCTGGAGACAGCACACAGAAGGGTTTTGGCTTTTTATCCAATTTGCCAGTCTGTGTCATTTGATTGGGGCATTTAACCCATTTACATTTAGGGTTAATATTGTTATGTGTGAATTTGATCCTGACATTTTGATGCTAGCTGGCTGCTTTGCCTCTTAGTTGATGCAGGTTCTTCATTGTGTTGATGCTCTTTACCATTTGGTATGTTTTTGGAGTGGCTGGTACTGGTTGTTTCTTTCTATGTATATTGCCTCTTTCAGGAGCTCTTGTAAAGCAGGCCTGGTGGTGATAAAATCTCTGAGTACTTGCTTGTTCATAAAGGATTTTATTTTTCCTTCACTTATGAAGCTTAGTTTCTCTGGATATGAAATTCTGGTTTGAAAGTTCTTTTCTTTAAGAATGTTGAATATTGGTCCGCACTCTCTTCTGGCTTGTAGGGTTTCTGCTGAGAGATCTGCTGTGAGTCTGATGGGCTTCCCTTTGTGGGTAACCTGACCTTTCTCTCTGGCTGCCCTTAGCATTTTCTCCTTCATTTCAACCCTGGTGAATCTGACGATGATGTGCCTTGGGGTTGCTCTTCTTGAGGAATATCTTTGTGGTGTTTTCCGTATTTCCTGGACTTGAATATTGGCCTGCCTTACCTGGTTGGGGAAGTTTTCCTGGATAATATCCTGAAGAGTATTTTCCAGCTTGGATTCATTCTCTCTGTCACATTCAGGAACACCTATCCAACGTAGATTAGGTCTTTTCACATAGTCCCATATTTCTTGGAGACTTTGTTCATTCCTTGTTTCCATTTTTTCTGTAATCTTGCTTTCTCATTTTATTTCATTGAGTTGATCTTCCAGCTCTGATATCCTTTCTTCTGCTTGGTCTATTCGGCTGTTGAAACTCGTGCATGCTTCACAAAGTTCTCACGTTGTGTTTTTCAGCTCCATCAGTTCACTTATATTCCTCTCTAAGTTGTTTATTCTCATTAGCATTTCATCAAATCCTTTTTCAAGGTTCTTAGTTTCCTTGCATTGGGTTAGAACATGTTCTTTTAGCTCAGAGAATTTTCTTACTACCCACCTTCTGAAGCCTGATTCTGTCAATTCATCACACTGATTCTCCATCCAGCCTTGTTCCCTTGCTGGTGAGAAGTTTTGATCCCTTGTAGGAGGAGAGGTGTTCTGGTTTCGGGTGTTTTCATCCTTTTTGTGCTGGTTTCTTCCCATCTTTGTGGATTATCCACCTGTCTTCTTTGTATTTGTAGAGTTTCTGATTGGGTCTCTGAGTGGATGTCCAGTTTGTTGATGAAGAAGTTATTTCTTTCTGTTTCTTAGTTTTCCTTCTAACATTCATGCCCCTCTGCTATAGGACTGCTGAGGTCCACTCCAGGCCCTGCTTGCCTGGGAATCACCTGCAGCTGCTGCAGAACAGTAAGGGTTGCTGCCAGTTTCTTCTTCTGCTATGTTTGTCCTGGAAGGATACCCGCCAGATGTCAGTCTGAGCTCTCCTTTATGAGGTGACTGTTTGAATATATGGGGATCAAGGAGCTGCTTGAGGAGACAGTCTGTCCTTTATAGGAGCTCACATGCTGAGCTGTGAGCTCCGTTATTCATTGAGAGCTGCTGGGCAGGTACATTTAAGTTTGCTGCAGCAGAACTCATAAACCCCTCTTTTTTTTTCCCAGATGTTTTTCCCAGGGATTTGCAGCTTTATTTATGAGTTTCTGTTGTGCTGCTGTCTTTTTTCAGGGCTCCCCTGCCCAGGGTGGAGGCAGCCTAGTCACTGTCTGCCTGCAGAGGCTTTGCTGAGCAGCTGTCAGGTCCACCCAGCTGCCATGTGAACTTCCCTGCAGTACTCTTTATACAGGTATAATTAGGACTGCCTCAGCAATGGCGGCCCACCTCTATATTGGTGGACTCTCTCTGTAATGGTCGGGTGTCTCAGCAATGGCATGCTGCCTCAGCAATAGCAGACTACCTCCATAGTGGTGGACTGCCTCAGTAATGGCAGACGCCCCTTCCCCACAGAGCTGGACCATCCTGAGTTCAGCTGCACTTGCTGTGAAACTCTCAGTCCACAGTGTTTCAAATTGCTGTTTTTTTGTGTGGGTGGGACCAGCTGAGCCTGATCACCTGGCTCCCTGCCTCAGAGCTTTTTTTTTTTTTTTTTTAGTTGAATGGGCTACTCCATCTTCCAGGTGTTCCAGTTGCCTATTGAAAAGGTGCTGGGATCTGTGTGATTTCCCATGTGGTAACCCACTGCGCCAGCTGAAACAGCCATGCTGAGATTCATGGCATTTTTTGCCTGGGAATCTCCTGGCCTGGCTCCCTGTTTCAGTCCCCCCCACTTTTTTTTTTATCAGTTGAGTGGGTGACTCTCTATCCCAGGATCTCCAATCACCAGCTAAAACGGTGACTGGACCCGTGTATTTTGTATGGAGAACCACCGCACCTGGGCACCAGCCAAAACAGATGTGCTGGCCAAAACAGCCGCACTGGCCAAAACAGCCACACCAGCCAAAACAGCCATGTCAGCGACCCGTGAGCCTCCTCTGCCTGGGAATCTCCTCGTCTGTGGGCAACAAAAATCCATCTGGAAAAGTGGCATCCACTCACCCTCTGTGCTTTTGCTGGGAGCTGCACTCCTGAGCTGCTCCTAATCAGCCATCTTGGATCTCCTCCAGTTTCTCTATTTTTGAGGAGAGTTTATATGAGATCAACATTATCACTCAGTATCTAATGGAATTCACCTGCAAAACCATCTATTCCTGATTGACAAGAACATAGATTTTCAATAGCAATTCAACTACAAATAATTATTGCACGATTCAGATTTTTTATTTTTTCTTTATTCAGATTTTGTAAGGTAGATTTTTCTAGAAAATTGTCAGCATTAATTTAAATTTAAAATACATTGGCCTAAAGTAGTTTCCAGTATTTTTTTATTTTAAAAAGTTATGAAAAAATTACTAAAAGAGTGAATTGCAATGTTTATAACACAAAGAAATGATGAATACTTGAGGTGATGGATGCCACAATTACCCAGATTTGATCATTACACATCATATGCCTGTATCAAAACATCATATAACTTCATCAATATATATATAACTATTGCACACCTGAAATAATTAAAAATTTTAAAAACTAAAATTGTGGTAAAATACACTTAACATAAAATATACCATCTTAACCATCTTAAAGTCTACATTTCAGTGGCATTAAGTACATTTATATTATTGTGTAACCATCACTACTATACATTATTTTCATCTTGCATTACTATATACCTGCATTCATTAAAAAGTAACTCCCGATTTTTCCTTTTCCCAGCCTCTGGCAACCACCATTTTGCCTTCTGTTTCCATGAATTTGACTATTCTATGTATCTTATAAATAGAATTATACATTTGTCTTTTGTGACTGGTTTATTTCCCTTTGCATAATGTCATTAATAAGCATCCATGTTGTAGTGTGTGACAGAATTTTATTCCTTTTTATGGCTGAATAATATTCTTTTCTATTTTTTTCTTTTAAATTATACTTTAAGTTCTGGGATACATGTGCAGATCATGCAGGACTGTTACAGAGGTATACACATTCCATGGTGGCTTGCTGCATCCATCCCCTGTCACCTATATTAAGTATTTCTCCCAATATTATCCCTCCTCAATCACCCCACACCCTGCTATCCCTCCCTAGAACCCCCACCCCTCAACAGGCCCCAGTGTGTGATGTTCCTCTTCTGGTGTGTATGTGTTCTCATTGTTCAACACCCACTTGTGAGACAGAACGTGCAGTGTTTGGTTTTCTTTTCCTGTGTCAGTTTGCTGAGAATCATGGTTTCCAGCTTTATCCATGTCCCTGCAAAGGACATGAACTCATCCTTTTTTATGGCTGCATAGTATTCCATGATGTATATGTGCCATATTTTCTTTATCCAGTCTATCATTGATGGGCCTTTGGGTTGATTCCAAGTCTTTGCTATTGTAAACAGTGCCACAGTGAACATACATGTGCTTGTGTCTTTATAACAGAACAATTTATAATCCTTTGGGTATATACCCAGTAATGGAATTGCTGGGTCAAATAGTATTTCTGATTCTAGATCCTTGAGGAATTGCCACACTATCTTCCACAATGGTTAAATGAATTTACACTCCCACCAACAGTGTAAAAGTATTCCTATTTCTCTCCACATCCTCTCCAACATCTATTGCTTCCTGACTTTTAATGAAGGTCATTCTAACTGGAGTAAGATGGTATTTCACTGAGGTTTTGATTTGCATTTCTCTAGTGATCACTGACGATGAACTTTTTTTCATATGTTTGTTGGCTGCATAAATGTCTTGAGAAGTGTCTGTTCACATCTTTCCCCCACTTTTTGATGGAGTTGTTTTTTTCTTGTAAATTTGTTTAGGTTCCTTGTAGATTCTGGATAGTAGCCCTTTGTCAGATGGATAGATTGCAAAGGTTTTCTCCCATTCTGTAGGTTGCCTGTTCACTTGGATGATAGTTTCTTTTGCTGTGCAAAAACCTCTTTAGTTTAATTAGATCCCATTTGTCAATTTTGGCTTTTTTGGCCATTATTTTTGGTGTTTTAGTCATGAAGTCTTTGTCCATGCCTCTGTCCTGAATGGTATTGCCTAGGTTTTCTTCTAGGGTTTTTATAGTTTTAGGTCTTAAATTTAAGTCTTTAGAAAGCATAAATATTGTTTTAAACCACACCATTTGTGATGCTTTGTTATGGTATCCCTAGGAAATGAATACAGACCTAAACGTTAGATACAAATATAGTAGTAGTGATCAGTGGGAAATATCTTTTGGCACTCTGCTTGGCTGTACAGGATCACTTACAGAAGCATGGTCCCCAACCATTTAGAAGATGGCAATTGCAAACACGAAGTATGTCCCACATGGAACAGAAATTATAGCATTTCTCTCATGTAAAGCATGTGGAATTTGGTTAGTTTTGGGTATTTTTCTTTTATTTTTTACTGTTTTTTTTTTCTCCCATCATTTAACTAAGTAGGAAATGGTTTCAGATATCTTTGTTGTTTATTATCATGACTATTATCAGTCCAAATTATGATTTAGGCAAATTTAAAATATTTGATTACAGCTTCCACAAAGACAGTGGCTCAACTCATCCAGCATTCCAAATTTAGAATTTTGAAAATAAATAAAAGTTAATGGCTCTGGTAATCACCAAAAAGAGCAATAGATACATTATTATAAAACTTACATAATATCATACTAAAGATATGTTTTACAGCACTCCCCTCTTTATCGTTCTTCATCACCAACAGAAAAACTCACAAAAGAAAATGTTCATCATTATAGTTAGAAAATAAATTAATTTTCAAAGTGGGGTTACATTGTTATATATGCATGTTGTTTAGGTCAGACATATTGAAGAGTCACACTGTAAATATTAAGACATCTTTTTAATTAGTTAAAGGCATTTCTGCAAATGCCTAGGGATCATTTTTATGCCGACACTTATGCTGACCCTAGAGTGCTTATTGGATGATCTTCATGGAAGGATGTCCTCAAGATAAGTGCACTTTGGAGAAAGTACAATAGTGCCAATATTGCTAAATTATAAAAGGCTTAATATAGATTCCATAGGAAAAACCCTGTAGGGGATATTCCTGTTAAGATAATTTGGGAAAATAATCAAGCCATATTGACTGGTAGATCAGCCAGGAAGGAAATCAGGTGTAAATGGGAACCACAGGAATATGAATCATTTAGGTATGCTTGCTTTATTTACAAATAGACCGAGAAAAAATGTCTCTTTAAATAAAACTTAGTTTTCCAAGAGAAAGATTAAATATCCTTAACACAGAATAAGAATAGATAACAAATGCAAACATTCAGCTACAACAAACTGTGAAATTAGTTTTCCTCTGCCTAATGGAGAACAAACAACCGTTTTCCATGTTTATTACTTATCAAGCACATTCCTCAGGGAATAATTTATTCCCACAAGAGCTTTGAATGACCATTTTGCATTAGGTTTACTTCACCAAAAAAGCAGAATTCTAGCTCCCATACTTTTAATTCAGTAATAATATGCGGTCTTTTACCAATGCAGATGATAAAGTAGTTTTTAACAGTATTTTCCAGGCCAGGCGCTCTGGCTCATGTAATCATAGCACTTTCAGAGGCTGAGGCAGGCAGATTGCCTGAGATCAAGAGTTCAAGACTAGCCTAGGTAACATGGTGAAACTCCATCTCTACTAAAATACAATAATAACAATAATAATTAGCTGGACGTGGCAGTGTGAGCCTGAAGTTCTAGCTACTTGGGAGGCTGCAGCAGGAGAATCGCTTGAACCAGGGAGGCAGAGGTTGCAGTGAGCTGAGATCATGCCACTGTGTTCCAACCTGGGCAACAGAGTCAACTCTGTCTCCAAAAAAAAAAAAAAACACAGTATTTTCCAGGACAATGTAACCCAGAATGTGCTGTGCAGACTGGGGAAGCTCTGCAAGTTGTTTGTTACTAGAATGCAGTCAGTACAAAAATTACAAGTCTGAAAAACGTTTCTAACGATTGGACATTATCACAATAACTAACCCTATGGTCAGTGGACTCTTCTTGAATAGATTCTAGACCATTTCAGGGTTGTTGAACTTGAGTGATGAGTTCCACACAGCATGAACTACATACTAATCATACACAGCTGAACCATGTATTTGTCTGTGACAGGAAATAAAAAATGTGTTCTGTATTATATATAGTTTGAGAAGTACTAGTATACTAGGAAGAGCATGGAGTTTGAAGTCATAGAGACCTTCACTACAATTTTTTTTAAATCACACGTGATCCTGAAAAAGTTTCTTAAATTTAAAAATGAAGATGGTAATTTTTATCTCAGAGGATCATTGAGAACCTTATATGGAATACTGTGTCTGTAAATAATACAGTTATTCACCAGTAATTCTTAGGTGTCCAACTAATTTCATTTCCTGTACTTTCCCACTGAGGAAGACAATCCTATTCTACCCAGGATGGCTAAATCTAGGTTTTTTGGGGAAAAACAATATGATTTATACTGGAATCAGTAAGGTGCAACAGTCAGTAACTCTAGTAATAAATTATCTGGACAATAATAGAGGAACCAAAACATACTGCATTATCTGTCCATATGTAAATATAGAATTTAACATTTATATCATCTTTTATTTTCATTTTATTTTATTTTTTGAGACAGAGTCTGACTGTTACCCAGGCTGCAATGCATTGGCATAATCTTGGCTTACTGCAACCTCCACCTCCCAGGTTCAAGTGATTCTTGTGCCTCAGCTTCCCAAATAGCCAGAATTACAGGTGTACACCACCATGCCAGAATAACTTTTGCATTTTTAGTAGAGACGGGGTTTTACTATCTTGGCCAGGCTGGTCTCAAATTCCTGCACTCATTTGATTCATCTGCCTCAGCCTCCCACAGTGTTGGGATTCAGGCATGAACCACCATGCTCAGCTTTAAATCATCTTTTTTTCAGAGTCAAATAAATGCATCACCAACTAGATCTTCTGAAATCCTTCTTAACGTATTCCCATGAACTTTACTTTTCCTTCCAAACAAACTATGAGCATTAGTAAAGGCATATTATTATCCCTTTTACTCCAACCCATTACTTAATTCACATGAAAACTTGAAGAAAATTCAAACATATCAGATTGATTAAAACTTAACAGGATTGCCAACATTTTCTATACATTTTTAGATATATCTGCATATAGATTCTACTGTTCACATATTTAGTTACTTCTTGCTTGTATTGTGTTAATACACATGTAAAATTAACTGATTGCAGTCAGGAAAGACAGTAACAACCTATGTCAATTAAAGATCATTTTAGAAATATAAAGTACTGGTCAAGAAATGTAAGACAATAACCTGAAACCTAATTTCAAGAAAAGAATGAAAACTTTTGGCTAGTATGTAAAGATGAGACCATCATGCAATCTAAGAAGAAGCAAGACAGGCTGCACCAATGAGAGGGACTATCAACTGTGACTCCCAGTCGTGGAATGCCAATTATGTTAAATTTAGAGATATACAACTTAGCTGGGCATGGTGGCTCACACCTGTAATCCTAACACATTGGGAGGCCAAGGCATGGGGGATTGCCTGAACTGAGGAGTTCGAGACCAGCCTGGGCAACACGGTGAAATCCTGTCTCTACTAAAATCCAAAAAATATTAGGCAGGCTGGCCTCATGCGCAGGTAGTTCCAGCTATGTTGGAGGCTCAAGAAGAAGAGTTGCTTGAACTTGGGAGGCAGAGGTTGCAGTGAGCCGAGATCATGCCACTGCACTCCAGCCTAGGCTACAGAGCAAGACTCCATTCCCAAACAAACAAACACACAAACATAAAAAGAAATACACAACTTAGAAGCCTGAAGGAAAAGTTCAATGAATTAATATGACTTAAAGATATCTGTTGAGGTAAAGTCAAGAGAGTCTAAGGTTACTTCTTTCTTTCCTTTATAGGTCCTACTCTTTGTCTTGAAAATAATTATTGTAACTCATCTGAGTAAAGGGTGTGAATAGAAACTTAGGAAAAGAAATACAAATGGCTAAACACATAAATCATGTTCAATGTTTCTCATATTAAAAGAAAAAAAATAGTAATGACATTTCTCACATTTTACATTAGCAAAGATTAAAATGTTCAATAAAATAAAGTACAGAAAGTTCTCATGAGAGACTAAAATTTCACCATGTTGATGGGTCCAGTGGACTACTGAATGTTTATGTTTCTCCAAAAGTTATACGTTAAAATCCTAACTCTCAATGTGATAGTAGTAGAGGATGGGGCCTTTGGGAGGTGATCAGGTCATGAAGGTGGAGACTACATGAATGGGATGGGTGCCGTTATTAAAGAAACCCCAGAGAGCTCTTACCACCATGTGAAGACACAGCAAGAAGATGGCCATCTATGAATACACCACATCTGCCTTGCAACTGGACTCTCCAGCAGCCAGAACTGTGAGAAATAAATCTTCTTTAAGCCAACCAACCTATGTTTCTGTTATAGAGCTCAAACTGACTAAGACAGTAGGAATACACATAGGTGGAACCATTTGAAAGGAAAAGAAAAAAGCAGTATCAAATTTAAAAATGCATATGTCCCTTGACATAGAAACTCCATTGTTAGGAATGTACTATCAAATAATCTTGCAAAAAGCTGGCAAAATATATACATGAGGATATTAATGATGTCATTGTTTATGGTATGATAAAAAAATCTAAATATCTACCAAGATGAAACTAGAAAAACAAATTATAATATGTCATAAAAAAATGTTTGAGTTGCATGTATCAACCCATTCCAGTAAATATGTGGAGTGTGTGTGTGTGTGTGTGTGTGTGTGTGTGAGCATGTGCATGTGTTTGCATGTTTTGTAGGAGAAATTGTCCATAAGAGTTCCTTCAGGAAACAGATGGCACATTCAAAACAGGATAATCTGAAGAGTATTCGATAAAAGCACTTTTTAAAGGAGTGAGCATAGTATTGGGACACAAAGAATAGTGCATACCCTGGAGCTAGTTTATGTAGAGCCGGATGTAAAGCAGCAGACAGCAACAAACAGAACCCAGACATGAAGAGACTAATTCTCCATTAGTTTAGGTTTGTTTTGAGAGAGTATTCATAGAGAAACACAACCTGCTTCAGGTAAGACAAGAAGGACAGGACTAGAGAAATAAATATTCAGCCCTCATTCTCATCCCTCTACTTTCCTTTTGGAGTTTCCAGTTGTTCCAATCTAACCAGAAGCCAGAGGCCAAGAACACCTATTGAGATCAGACTTTTGGGGCAGAGTAAGGATTTGAAGGAAGATGCACACAGATGTTCAGGGTAGCATATGTACACATACACATGGACACACATGTGTACACACATTCACACAAAAGAGAGACATCTGCCTGTCTCTCTTAAATTTATCAAAATGTTAACTATGGTCATCTAGTAAAGTGAGATTTGAAGTGAATTTTACTTGATTCTTTTAATATTAGTGTTTTGTTGTTGTTGTTATTGCAATTCATATGCTTTCTCTAAATTTAGAAAAGGCAATAAAGGTATTTTCATTGTAAAAACAGAATAAAATTGCTGGTAGTCCACTAGAAAAAGATACTTGAAAGAAGACATAATCCAAAGCTGGGAGCCATTTTTTTTCTCAACCCTATTTAAGCCTACTTGACTCTCAGTAGCTCATGCCATCTCTCTCTAGCACTTTGCAGCAAAAGAAACCAAACAAAGGAAAAGCTGAGAGTTAAGAAGGACATTCCTCCAACGCTACAGGACCAGAAGGGATGAGAATTTAAGACTCAAAAGCTATTTCCACTTAACCTAAAGTTGTGAGTCAGAATACATAGTACATCAGAACTCTTGTTTTCTCCAAATGGATAGAGATGATTCGCTACCATGATTTATAGAAAGGTCATGGATCCCTGGACAACACAGGGCTAGTAAAAAAATCACATTTGTATTATCAATGCTCAATTTGAATGCAGCTAACAATGCTTAATATGAATTGCATCCCTGATAAAGCAGGGATGTGAGGTGTTTAAATCTCAGCTCAAACAGCTGCTTATACCCATGACCTTGAAAGTCCATCACATATATATAGATCAGTATAACTACCAGTGTGAGAAATAGCCCAGTCAGATAAGGTGAGAACTCTGTAGGAGATGAAGCTTTTGATTTTTTTTCAGGTGTTATAAATGAATTTCTAACCTGGTTTTCTTTAGCATTTTAAGAATATCTTAGATTACATACTTGTAGGTCTCAGACTCCCTTTTCTCCTTGTGTGATCATGTGTGATCAGCATTACCTTGATTGCTATCAAGGTAAGGGGTATGGGAAGGCTTTCTTGTAGAATGATATCTAAGTTGACAATCAAAGAATGTGGCAGTGTGGCATACTAGTTTAGCAATTAAAGGACTCTGAAACCATACAGCATAGGGTTGACTGCCTGCTCTGACATATATTATTAGCTCTGTGACTTTGGACTAGTTACATAACTTTTCTGTACCACCGTATCTTCTTCCAAAAAATAAGAATAATTAAATCTACTAAATGGAGCTGTTGAGAGGATTAATAGAGGTAATATGCATCAAATAATCATAACAGTGTCACTGTAAGTATTTGTCATTTTTAAATAGGTGTAAAGTGGGATGAATCCTCTTCTAAGGAATGGGAAAAACAATGTGCAGGGAGGACTCTGAAAAAAGAGAGGGCTTGGAGCTTTTGAAGACCTGAAAGATAGGTCATGGGAAGACCAGATACCTATATGAATAGTAAGTAGGGTTAGCTCAGGGAGGACCTTTTTAGGTAAGGTAAGTGTTTGGAATATTGTCCAAATGGCAGTAGCAAGACATTAAAAATACTTATGAAGAAAGTTCAAAAAATCATATTTTAATTGTAAAAGGATAATTTTCACCATAATTGCAAAGTCTGTTTGAACTAGGTAGGGGATTTGAGTGAGGACCCCCATAAGGACATTTCTGTGATAGCCCAGGCTAGACATTATGATACATTGGACTATAGTATGGTAGATTAGATGGACAAGAATAGAAATACCTTGTTCAGATTACTAAAATCAATTAAACTAATTTCTTGATTTTTTAGTTATTTTTAATTTAAGAAAAAGGTTTACTCATCTCATCTTTAAACTATAACTAAATTTATAGACCTGCCTGGAATAATATTCATAAATTCCACCACTCCACATAGTTATGTCACCTAGACTTTAAAGACCAACCTTATACTTCCCCTACCACAATCCAACTTTAATCTCACATTATGTTTTGAGGTCACTGATGGCCAAAACTATTATTTATTCCTCTAACTCCCATACTCAGTACAGTTCCTATACAGCTTCCCTTTTCCCCTATCAACATTTGCAGCTATAATAAATATTGCTGCTATAATAAATCACCATAATTTAGTGGTTCAAAACAAAAAATAATTATTATCTTACAGTTTAGAAGGTCAGAAGTCCAAAATGCATCTGCTGCATTTACAAAGGCTGGAAGGGAGAATCTCTTATCTTGTCTCTCCAGCCCCTACGGGCTGCCTGCACTCCTTGGCTCCTGGCCACATCAGTCCAAACTCTACTTCCATCATCACATATCTGAATCTGACTCTCCTGCCTCTGTCTTAAAAGAACCATCGTATGATTACATTGGACCTATCTGGATAATCCAAGATAATCTCCCCCTCTCAAGATCTTTAACTAAATCACATCTACAGTAAAGTCTCAGTTGCAATGCAAGGTAACATGTCAGATTTTAGGTTTTAGCGCATGGTCATCTAGGGCAAGAAGTGTTATTCTAACTCCCACAGGAAGGATCAGCATTAAAACAGAACTTACCTGAGTAACTCTGATAAATAGTCTGCCTTTAGTATTAGAACATTATCACACTATAAATTATCAAAAATATGTACTAAGTGAATTAAGGAACCCTACATTATTAACTTGTATTAAATTCTATTGATGTGAATCTCACTTTGTTCAATAAGTCATGTACCTACCCTTGTTTTTTGTTTCTAAATTCAGGTCCTTATTTTATATCCCATTTATATAATCTCTGCCTCTATCCTGACCACCCCACATACCCATGCCAGTACTTTCTAAGAACATCTAAATGCTCATTAAATTGAGATCTTTCTTGCTTTTTATTTATCTTCTGAAGGGACCAAAATACTTTTTTGCCTATTTAATAAACAAATACTACCTTTTCCCAAATCTTTTTGAAACTAAATACCTGCCTGACTGTCTTTCTGCATAACGTTTGCTTACAATCTTCCCATCACATGCTGTATGTGCATCTGCCAGAACTGCTAATTTTCATCTTTATTTTTTGCTTTGCAAAAATTTATTTAAAAAAAAAACATTTGAAAGATGTTGTTTAATTTCCTATCTCATAACTATCCACAAAGTGGCCTTTCAAAGGGTAAGCTGAATGCTTGGTGTGGTCATAAAGGCCCTTAATGTTTTCAGAATAACATTTGGAACACTTTCATGACACCAGCTAAAAACTGGCATTAACATCTGGCCTGTTTCCACCCTGAACAGCAGCATGTGTACTGATGAAAGGCAGGTCTCTAGAGCTAAAATGCATGGCTCTAACATCCAGCCCCACATTACTAACTTGTGTGTGCTGATAGGTTTTATGGTAACACAAATTTGGTTAAGTAAGTACATGTAAAGAACACATTGACCCCGGTTAAGTGAAGCATTAAAATAATAATGTTATTTTTGGTATACCCTATGGTTATTGTTGTACCCATAGCTTTACTTTCTACCATTGTACCTGGGTTTACCTGGAAATTACTGAAATTGATCCTGTGGGTGTCACAGTTGTTTTTAGGTGTCATGCTCTTCACATGTCACCTTTCTAACTACCTACAAAGGCTGTCCTCACATTTTGTAATGCTTTTGGTATTAGCCAACAGTATTTACTGCAAATCACTCAATCATAGAAACACGGTATTAAAAATTACATACATTTACACAATTCATCATTCATATTTATCTTACTCTTTTTGCTATGAACTACTTTTATTGCATATAATAGAGCCAGGCCTTGTAATAAGAGCTTCATGTATCTTGTTCAGTCAAAATGTATTTAATCATAACTTCTAATTTATGTTTATTGTCAGCTTCTGAAGATTGGTTATTAGCGTTTTTCACTATTGGTCTTTTAACTATTTTCAATTTAAGGCTAAGGAATGCTTTCAATCTGGCTTGCCTCGGCAACTTTCATTATCATAACATTTTTCTGGAGTCAGCATTCATGGATTACTTTTTACTGTGTTCAGTGATCAAGAGCCTTTTAAATAGAACAGTTGGCATAATCATTTTAGTAAAAGACATATTTCTGGGTAATAAGTAACCCTAAAACATTTACAAATTGAAGAGACTCACTCACATGCAGGAAGAGAAAATCTAATGCAGTTTTTTAAATATAATCAAGGAGAAACTGTTCTATATTATGTAGCCTGTGTGTCCTCAGGCCTCCTCAGTGTAGGGCTGAAAAATGTGGCCACTGAGAGACAAATTTTGCCTTCACCTGTCTATAAACACCAGTTCCCTACAAGGCTTCTTGTCATCCCTTTTTTATTCAAATCCCTACTCCCAACCTCTTGAGGGTCATCTTGGCAAGTGCATTTTCAGCTCCTCTGAGCAATCTTCCTAGGACAACAGGAAGATCTGATAAATTCTCCTCTCTGTAGATTCCACTAAGCTCTGCCTTGCTATTAGCTATGACCATTTTACCAGGCAGCACGGACCCTGCTAGTATGTTTTAACTCCCCACTGAGCACCGTTGACTTTGCTAGGTATTCACAAAATACTTTTTTCTTTGGGGACTGTATTAGTTTCCCAGGGCTGCCACAATAAAGCCCTTTGAACTGGGTATCTTAATGAAAGAAACACATTCTCTTACAGTTCTGGAGGCTAGAAATCTGAAGTCCGAGTGTTGGCAAGGTTGTGGTCTCTCTGAGTGGTCCAGGGAGAATCATTCCATACGTCTTCCTAGCTTTTCATAGTTGCTGGCAATCTTAGGCATCCATTGCTTGTAGAAGGACACATCACTCCAGTCTTCACCTTCATTGCCATATAGTATCCTTCCTCCGTTTATGCATCTGTATCCAAATCTCCTTCTTATAAAGACACCAGTCATTGAATTAGCGTCCACCCTAACCCAGTGACTTAATCTTGACGACATCTGCCGCAACCTATTAAAAAAATTACATTCCAGTTACTGATGCTTAGTAGTTACAGTAATCTTTTTTAGGGACAAAATTCAACACAAAACAGGAACCAGGAAGTGTTAAAGAAATATTTCTTGAGAGCCTACTGTGTGCCTGGCACTCTTAGCTCACCAACTGGGCATTGTCACTGCCACTCTTGTTCCTGTCTATCTCTCCCCACCAAGCACCACAGCTGCCCTGCCATCTCTCTGGGGAGCCGCTAGACCACTCATACATGGTCTCAGATTCCAGGGATATGTGAAGTCAATGGGAAAAGGACAAAACTATGTCTGTTTCTCTTTTGTAATCAGTTCAGTAAAGAAAGTACAGAAACAGTGCTGTTTGTGCCTAAGAATCTTAGAGAATCTTTTATAACCTGGCTACTTCCTTTTTTACCCCGAGTCTTCATTCACCTGAGGATGTAAATGTGATTGAATGGGTGAGATCCAGGGGAAGGACAAAGGCAAATAAAACACTTGGGATATATTCAGGGATGAAAACAAATACATAAGCAACAACAAAAAAGCATTCTCTGAACCTGTGGTTTTAAACTCGGCTCGAAAATGTCTTCCCAGTGTCTTAGGAAAGAGTCTTAGACTCTCTTTTAAATGGACTCTTCTTGTGCTGTGCCTGTACTCAGTTTGTGCTCACTATTTATGTAATTAGTAACATTAAGCCTTCTGAACAATCAATTTCACCTCAAACAATGAGCATTATCTCTCCTGTGTGACGTGCCAGTGAATTTCAATATTATGCAAATGCATAATGCCTTATTTTGAAACTGCAAGCCAGGATGAAGACAGCACTCAATTTTAACGTAACAGCATCTAAAAAAGGAGTGAAAATCATGATTATTGAGAGCTAACTGTTGGCTAGATGCTATAATGAGTTATATACATACACTATCTGATTAGGTCCTCATGAATATGTGTGTGTATATGTGTACATATATATATGTAGTGTTGTTATGTCCATTGCACAGCTTAGGAAACTGATGTAGCTTCCATGCTAAAAGGTTAGATAAATGTCCAAGGTCACATAGCTAGAATACGGATCTATCTTGTTGGTTCTTAATACGTTTTGCATTTTGCTTTCATCATTATCGTTCATGTAACACAGTCTATAGGGTGCTTAAAACTATGTGCTATAAACATCTTGAATGATATTTATTTTTGAAGTTGATTAACTACTAAATAAAATATACCTTTGATTCCTTAAGATGCTATATGTGGAAATGAACCAGATGTGGAAACCTGCACTGGCAAACAGCAAGAGTTCCATATTCATGTTTACTGCTGAATTTAAAGGCACATCATCCTAGGATGTGTCACTTTCGTAATCAGCAGTTGAATTGTTTTACACACAAATTGCATCTCCCAAAGTAATGTATACATTGTTATACTCACAACTAAGGTTCATGCTCTGTTGACTTCTCCATCTGGGGATGTATGCAAATAGTTTTTCTATATGCACACATAAATTTCCCAAACTCAGATCCCATTTATTGGTATTAGCATGTAATTTCACCCTCCAATATGCTGAAAGAGACAGTTTATGCTGGATAGTTTCTAAAAAGAGAATTAGATGTAGATTCAGAGCTAGAAATCCCTCTGTAGGGTAATATATTTCCTCATTCTGTCTCCTCTTTTTAGCTTTTTAATTTTTTGAAAAGGGTCAAATGAGGCTAAAGCATAACACTGGGTAGCTTTATTTGTTTGACATAATTACTAATTTGTTAGCAATCTCTTTTATTTATGATGTACTCTTTTTTTCTTTTTTCAATTTGAACTGATATTATCTTAGGCAGCATCTAAGAAAGTGCATGCCTTCAGTTTCCAAATTGATGTCCTTCCCCACCAGCTAAGGAGCTCTGCCTTCAACAAATACATAATGTGACAGTGATTCATAGCAATTTTTTGAATAGCTTTTATTATAATGCATTCATTCAACACTCAACTACATCTAAGCACTGGGCATTGATTATGTGTCAGGCACTCTGGCAAATATTAGGTGATATTTAGGTGATTCAACATCCCTCAGAACAGTGGACTTTCCATTTCTTACTGTGTAGCTGATACTTGAACCCTATGAGAACAGAGATATTCCTAAGTTTGAGATCAGTTATAGGGCAAGAGATACATGTTTACCTCAAATAATATGAGTATTTGACAGTGGACAAGCCACTCCCCTTGATCCCTTGCAACCCATCTTTTTCATTTGTAAAATAAGATTAAGACATGGTCTCTGAAGCTCTTTCTAAATCTAGCATTGTATGATTCAAATGAATCAATAGTTCACACAATTTTACCAATCTACTTATGTTTGTAACTTCCTATGTAAAGTTTTTTTTTTTTAATTGTACTTTAGGTTTTAGGGTACATGGGCAGATCACGCAGGATTGTTGCATAGGTACATACATGGCAAGGTGGTTTGCTGCCTTCATCCTCCCATCACCTATATCTGGTATTTCTCCCCTCACTATCCCTCTCCACCCTCACTGTCCCTCCCCTAGCACCCCTCTACTGACCACAGTGTGTGATGTTCCCCTCCCTGTGTCCACGTGTTCTAATTGTTCAATACCCGCCTATGAGTGATAACATATGGTGTTTGGTTTTCTGTTCTTGTGTCAGTTTGCTGAGAATGATGGTTTCCAGATTCATCCATATCCTTATGAAGGACACAAACTCATCATTTTTTAAGGCAGCGTAGTATTCCATGGTGCATATGTGCCATATTTTCTTTATCCAGTCTATTGATGATGGACATTTGGGTTGGTTCCAGGTCTTTGCTATTGTAAACAGTGCCACAATGAAGATATGTGTGCATGTGTCTTTATAATAAAACAATTTATAATTCTTTGGATATATACCCAGTAATGGGATTTCTGGGTCAAATGGTATTTCTATTTCTAGGTCCTTGAGGAATCACCACACTGTCTTCCACAATGGTTGCACTAATTTGCATTCCCACCAACAGTGTAAAAGTGTTCCTATTTCTCCATATCCTCTCCAGCATCTGTCATCTCCAGATATTTTAATGATCGCCACTCTAACTGGTGTGAGATGGTATCTCAATGTGGTTTTGATCTGCATTTCTCTAACGATCAGTGATGATGAGCATCTTTTCAAATGCTTTTTGGCCTCATCGATGTCTTCTTTTGTAAAGTGTCTGTTCATATCCTTTGCCCACTTTTGAATGGGTTTGTTTTTTTCTTGTAAATCTGTTTTAGTTCTTTGTACATTCTGGATATTAGCCATTTGTCAGATGAGTAGATTGCAAAAATTTTTGCCCATTCTGCTGGTTGCTAGTTTGCTCTAATGATTGTTTCCTTTGCTGTGCAGAAGCTCTGGAATTTAATTAGATCCCATTTGTCTATTTTGGCTTTTGTTGCCAGTGCTTTTGGCATTTTGGTCATGAAGTCTTTGCCTATGCCTATGTCCTGAATGGTTTTGCCTAGATTTTCTTCTAGGGTTTTTATGGTGTTAGGTCTTATGTTTAGATCTTTAATCCATCTGGAGTTAATTTTAGTGTAAGGTGTGAGGAAGGGGTCCAGTGTCTGCTTTCTGCACATGGCTAGCCAGTTTTCCCAACACCATTTATTAAACAGGGAATCCTTTCCCCATTGCTTGTTTTTGTGAGGTTTGTCAAAGATCAGATGGTTTTAGATGTGTGTTGTTGCTCCTGAGGCCTCTGTTCTGTTCCATTGGTCTATGTCTCTGTTTTGGTACCAGTACCATGCTGTTTTGATTACTACATCCTTGTATTATAGTTTGAAGTCAGGCAGCGTGATGCCTCCAGCTTTTTTATATTTGCTTAGGATTATTTTGGCTATACAGGCTCTCTTTTGGTTCCACATGAAGTTTGAAGTGTTTTTTTCCAGCTCTGTGCAGAAGGTCACTGGTAGCCTGATGGGGTTAGTGTTGAATCTATAAATTAGGCAGTATGGCCTTTTTCACAATGTTGATTCTTCCCAACCATGAGCATGGGATGTTTTTACATCTGTTTGTATCCTCTCTTATTTCCTTGAACAGTGGTTTGTAGTTCTCCTTGAAGAGGTCCTTTATATCTTTTGTTAGTTGTATTCCTAGGTATTTTATTCTCTTTGTTGCAATTGTGAATGGGAGTTCACTTTTGATTTGGCTCTCTGTTTGCCTGTTATTGGTGTATAGAAATGCTTGTGATTTCTGCACATTGATTTTGTATCCTGAGACTTTGCTGAAGTTGTTTATCAGTTTCCGGAGACTTTGGGCTGAGATGATGGGGTCTTCTAAATATACAATCAGGTCATCTGCAAATAGAGACAATTTTACTTCCTCCTTTCCTATTTGAATACCTTTTTTTTTTCTTTTTCTTGCCTGATTGCTCTGGCTAGAATTTCCAGTACTATATTGAATAGGAGTGGTGAGAGAGGGCATCCTTGTCTAGTGCCAGATTTCAAAGGGAATGCTTCCAGTTTTTGCCCGTTCAGTATGATACTGGCTGTTGGTTTGTCGTAAATAGCTTTTATTATTTTGAGATACGTTCCGTCAATACCTAGTGAGAATTTATATTCTTAATTTCATTTGTTAAACAACAAGAAAGATTAAAATTTAACCAAAAGAAAGTAGCAGAGAGTAACTAATAAGAGATCGTTAGGGAATTCTTGAGATAAAAGCAAATAGTATATTTCACATAGTTTATGTTATGTATGTTACACCTTAGTGAAAGAAAGAAAGGCAGAAGTAATGAAGTAAAGAAACCAAAAAGATCATTAAAATGAATTTGTATTTTTTTAAAGATTTCTGGCAATTTTGACCAAGAAAGAGAAAAAAACCACTACATGTGAGGATGCTATAAAGAATATTCTTGGCCGGATGTGGTGGCTTATGCCTGTAATCCCAGCACTTTGGGAGCCCACGGTGGGTGGATCACTTGAGGTCAGGAGTTCGAGACCACCCTGGCCAATGTGGCGAAACCCCTCATCTACTAAAAATACAAAAATTAGCCAGGCATGATAGCATGCACACACCTGTAATCCCAGCTACTGAGGAGGCTGAGGCTGAGAATTGCTTGAACCCAGAAGGAGCCTCTTTTTTGAGACTCTGTCTCAAAAAAAAAGAATATTCTTAATTGTACATTTTAAAATAACTAAGAGTGTAATTGGATTGTTTGTAACACAAAAGATAAATGCTTGAGAGGATGGATGCCCCACTCTCCATGATGTAATTATTCCTCATTGTATGCCTGTATCAAAACGTCTCACGTTCCTTACTATGTACCCATACAAAAATTAAAATTTAAAAAATTTTTAAAAATAAAAACTTCAAAAAAGATTATTACCAGGCACAGTGGCTCATGACTGTAATCCCAACTCTTCGGGACACAGAAATGGGAGGATAGCTTGAGCCCAGGAGTTTGAGACCTGCCTGGGCAATATAGTGAGACCCCATTCTCTACAAAAAAAGGAAAGAAAAAAGACAAAAAAAAAGAATATATGACCTCAAGCAATTTTAAAAATTAATAATAAGATGATTTATAGGAATACATTTTATGTGGTTAATCAGAGTTGGAGCCATTCCCTGGGAGCATTTAAAATTGTTCTGGGAGAGTTTTGGTCCATCACAATGACTGGTTAAGGTGGAGTTGCTACTGGCATTTCTACCTGGAGGCCAGGAATGCTAAGCATCCTGTACTATGCAGGACAGTCCTTCACAGTGAAGAATTTTCCCACCCAGAAATACCATTTGTACCTATAGAAACGACAAAAACTGACAGAAGTGGAAAGCCTTAATAGATCTGTGAAGTAGAAAGCCCATCCTCTAAAAGGACCACTAGGCCCATGTGATTTTATGGTAGTTTTATTTAACTGGCTATTCCTGTTAAATTATTTCAAATGTAGACAAAGTCTTCTGAAATCATCACACAGGACAAGCATATCCCAGAGCAGTGATTCCTGTTTTGTATAGCATAGTCATTTATTTCTCTTTCATGTTTGACTCTTTGCTCGCTGAATGTTCTGGACATATTACCACTCAGAGAAATAGTGGACAACTTTCTAGGTTTGATAGCAAATGGGAAAGTAGCCAAGAGCTCTAAAAGCCATCTTGTTCTCCATGGTGCTTTTCTGTAGCATCCATTAATAGTGCTTGGGTCCAGGTGAAGTGGTACTTAACAGAGGACAATGATGAATGATTATCTAAGACAGTGATACATGTGGACTCTTCGGCGTGCAGCTGCACTTCAGAGGTTTTTGAGATAAAGTCAGTATTTCTGAGAGCTATGCATTTCTGAGTCTGTGCAGTTTGTACATGAGTATGAAGACCTTAATCCTTCCAAAGGGGAGGAAACAGTTTTTAGCTTCTCCTTCTACTCCTACATCAGAGTACCAATTCCTTAGCCTGGGGAATTCTACAGTGTAAATCTTGGCTTTTCCCTTTGCCAGTTTTGTATTGTTTTATCAGGTGTGCTTCCATCTGTAGTCCCACTTTTACTGTTGGTTTAATGAGATTTCAGGAAGAAGAAAAAATAGGTACCTGTATTCAATCTATTGTCTTTACCAAGAAGTCCAGTCTAGATTTTCAAGGTAAATGCCCAGGAGTATGTTTGGATGCTTTTTCCAAAGGGAGAACATATAAATGAGACAGTTTAACAAGTAAGCCTTATCTTCAGCAGCTTTGTCTTCTCTTGCCTTCTTTTTTTAAAAATAGACAGGGGTCTTGCTCCGTTGCTAGGCTGGAGTGCAGTGGTGTAGTCATAGCTCCCTGTAGCCTCAAGCTCCTGGGCTCAAGCTATCCTCCCTCCTGCCTTAGCCTCCTGAAGAGCTAGGACTAAAGGCATGTGCCACCACACCTAGCTAAAACATTTTTTTAGAGATGGGGTCTCACTGTGTTGTCAAGGCTAGTCTTGAACTCCTGGCGTCAAGCAATCCCACCTCAACCTCCCATGTAGCTGGGATCACAGTTGCAAGCCACTGCACCAGACTTTTCTCACCTTCTTGCATTAGAGGAATTCCTATACAAAGTCCTGCTGTATAACTGTCTTCCTCTTTTTAATCTATGTTTCTGAGTTGGAATGGCTCACTCTTCTTTCCGTTGTGGAACAAGTCCAAGCCTTATGAAATGTGCTTCTAAATTTTCCTCCACCAAATGTATTGACAGCCTTTATATAGATGTATGTTATGCATTTATATGCATGAGACATATGTAAAATAACTGAAAGATGAGAGAATATGTTAAATTTACATAAAAGTGGTATAAAAGTAATTTTGGCGTCCAAAAGAGGGATAAATTATGTCAGGGTAAGAGATCATGGATGGCTTTATTAAAGAAATCGCACTTGAGCTGAACCCCTGGGTAGAATTATACCTGGTAGCAGAAGTAAGGAAGGAGAGAGCCTTCCAGACAGGAAGAGTGGCACAGACAGCAGTGACAGGGTGGGAGAGGATGCAGAGGACGTGTCTGGAGAATGGTGAGAGTGATCCAGTTTGGCCGGAACAAAGGAAACTTGTCATAGAGCATTGGCTCTCTAGTGTCACTGTTTATTCCCAAGGCGATGCAGTGCTGTTGAGGCTTTTTGAATCGGGTGACGGGATAGGAACCAGTCTTCTCAAATGTATAATTGTGGACTCTTAGATTGCTTAGACTGGGAGAGACTGAGGCGGGAATGCCCTAAAGTCAAGAGACTTCATGGAGTCTCTCGAAGGTATCAGAGCTGAGACTAGAGGGAGAGGAGAAAGTTACAGGAAGGGAGGTATGAATGGGAGAAGTATAGAAGAAACAGAATTACCAAGACCATGCAACAAAATGTGTAGGAATCAGGAGAGGAATTTGAGGATGATTCTGAGGTTTGAGCTTGGTTAATTGAGAAAATAATGTACAACTAACAGAAATAAGAATTGAGGGAGGGGCATGTTTGAAGGAAGATGTGAAGTCCGATTTTGAATGTGTTAAGTTTGAGGTGTTTTAGGTACCAGAGAACATCCAAGTAAAAATACTTCATAAACACTTGGAAATAGGAGTCTGATAAGAGATGTTAAGAGCAGAGATACAGATTTATGAATCATCCAAGTTGAGGTGATTCTTAACATAAAAGAGAATCCAGTTCAGGCACGGTGGCTCATGCCTGTAATCCCAGCGCTTTGGGAGACTGAAGTGGGTGGATTGCTTGAGGCTAAGACTGTAAGACTAGCCTGGCCAACATAGTGAAACCCCATCTCTTCTAAAAATACAAAAATTTGCTGGATATAGTGGCACATGCCTATAATCCCAGCTACTCAGGAGACTGAGGCATGAGAAGCACTTGAATCTTGGAAGCGGAGGTCGCAGTGAACCAAGATCATGCCACTGCACTCCAGCCTGGGTGAGAGAGCAAGACTCTGTCTCAAAAAAAAAAAAAAGAAAGAAAAAAAAAAGAATTCTAGAGAGTGTGTCTCTAAGGACATGAAGTACCTCTTTGGTCAAGAAGGATGAGGAAGCTAATAGTGTTCAACAAATGGGAAGGCAGTAGGTTGTTGTATACCATTA
>CAUYQU010042147.1:0-21782 GCA_963574635.1 Cheracebus regulus
ATTGAAATAAAGGAGAAAATACTAAGGGCAGCCAGAGAGAAAGGCCAGGTTACCCATAAAGGGAAGCCTATCAGACTCACAGCAGATCTTTCAGTAGAAACTCTACAAACCAGAAGAGAATGGGGATTAATACTTAACATCCTTAAAGAAAAAAACTTTGAACCCAGAATTACATATCCAGCCAAACTAAGTTTTACAAGGGAAGGAAAAATAAATTTTTTTGTGAACAAGCAGGAACTCAGGGATTTCATCATCACCAGGCCTGTTTTACAACAACTTCTGAAAGAAGCACTATATACAGAAAGGAACAACCAGCATCAGCTATCCTAAAAACTTACCAAAAAGTAAAGAATATTACAACAATGAAGAATTTACATCAACTAACGGGAAAACAGCTAGTTAGCCTTAAATAACAGTATTAAACTCACATATATCAATATTAAGCCTAAACTTAAAGAGATTAAATGCCCCAATCAAAACATACAGTTAGACAAACTGAATAAAAAGTTAAAACCCATCGGTACGCTGTATTCAGACCTTTCTTATCAGCAAGGACACACAAAGACTTAACATAAAGGAATGGAGGAAGATCTACCAACCTAATGGAGAGCCAAAAAAAAAAAAAAAAAACACCAGGATTTGAACTCAGACCTGGAACAAGCAAATTTAATAAATATTTACAGAACTTACCACCCCATACCCACAAAACATATATTTTTTTCAATATTACATCATACCTATTCTAAAAGTGATTACATAATAGGAAATAAATCACTTTTTAGTAACTGCATAAGCATTTCACAGATTTAAATGAAATCCTGAGCAGTAGAGCAAGATTCTCATTCTCTCTCCCCCTTCCCTTTCTTTTTTCTCTTTTATTCTACTTCTTTCTTTTTCTTAAAAAAAGGGAAAAAAACTCCTCCTCTCTCTTTCTTTCTTTTATTCTAAAAAAAAAAAGAAGAAAGAAAAAAAATACCTTTCAAGAACAATGGCAAAATGAAAACATTTTCATATAAAGAAGAATGTGGAGTTTGCCACCACTGTAGTGAGTTTGCCTCACTGAAGGCAATCTTAATTAATTTGCCTCACCGAAGGCAATCTTGGGTAGAAGGAAAGCAATTGCAGATAGAAAAAGCTGAGATGCTATAAGGAATCAAGGATCTTATAAAGAGGTCACCATGTGAGTGAATATAAATGTGGATGAACAATGAAGCATAAAACAAAATTTTAGTGTCTTATGGGCTGAAATATTTAGAATTAAAAGACAATGATAGCATATACGTTAAGAAAGGGGTAACAAGTATTAAGAGGATTCTAAGGTCCTTATGTTACCTGGAAGGAGAGTAAGGATAATGATTATCCTCAGACTGATAAATTAACAATGTATGCTGTCATTTCTAAAATAAGCACAAAAGGAATAGAAGCAGGGTATTTAACATCCCAGCTAGTTAAGGAAGATGCATTTGAAATATAAGGCAACAGAAAGAGTGAAAATAAAAGAATGGAAAACTACATACCATTAAATAATAAGTAATATATCAAATAAAGTAGAGATTGTGGTTGAAAACATTATTAGGAATAAAAAAAATAAGTTCACCAGGAAAATATAAGTTTGAAATGTATATGTACCTAACAACTGCATAATACATAAAGAAGAAAATGACAGAACCGCAAAGAATAGAAATATCCATGATCATAGTTACTTTAAATGAGAATACCTAAGACATTTTAAAGGAAAACTAAGTAAGAGGACTTGGTGTGTGGATATCGTGTTTTATTATAAAGCTATCATAATAACAATGGCATGGTATTGTTGCAAGGATAAGCAAAGAGTCTGACAGAACAAAATAGAAAGCCCAGAAACACTACTTTGCATTTACAGACTCTGGATATATTATGAAGGAGACACTACAGATAAAGGGTGAACTTTCCAATAAATCGTACTGGGACTCATGGATATGACATGAAAAAGATATAATTCGACTGTCACTTTACACATTGCATAAAAATCAGTTTCAATGGATGTATTAATCTATTCCTGCATTACTATAAAGAAATACCTGAGTCTCAGTAATTTATAAAGAAAAGAGATTTCATTGGCTCATGGTTCTGCAGGCTATACAGGAAACATGATGCTGGCATCTTAGCTTCTGTGGAGGCCTCAGGAAACTTACAATCATGGCAGAAGGTGAAGGAGGAGCAGGCATGTCACAGAGCCCAAGTAGAAGCAAGAGAGAGAGACAGGCTGGACGTGCTACACAATTTTAAACAATCAGATCTCGTGAGAACTCACTCACTATCAGGAGAACAGCACCAAGGGGATGGTAATAACTCATTCATGAAGGATCCACCCCCATGATCCAATCACCTCCCATTCAGGCTCCACCTCCAACATTGGGGATTACCATTAGATGTGAGATTTGGGTAGGGACACAGATCCAAACCATATCAATGGGAGTTTAAAAACTTAAATGTGAAAGCAAAAACTATGAAGGTTTGAATGGTGATATAAGAGAATATCTTCATGATTTCTGCATAGGGAAGGGCTTAAATAAAATGCCAAAAACATTAACTTATAAAAAGGTTGTTGGCCGGGCATGGTGGCTTACACCTGTAATCCCAGTACTTTGGGAAGCAGAGGCGGATGGATCACTTGAAGTCAGTAGTTTGAGACCAGCCTGGTCAGCATGGTGAAACACTGCCTCTACTAAAAATGCAAAAATTAGCCAGGAGTGGTAGCACATGCCTGTAATTCCAGCTACTCGGGAGGCTGAGGCATGAGAATCACTTAAACTGGGGAGATGGAGGTTTCAGTGAGCCGAGATTGCACCACTGCACTCTAGCCTGGGTAACAGAGTGAGACTCTGTCTCAAAAAAAAAAAAAAAAAAAAAAAAAAAGGCCAGATTCGGTGGCTCTAATCCCAGCACTTTGGGAGGCTGAGGTGGGTGGATCATTTGAGGTCAGGAGTTTGAGACCAGCCTGCTCAACATGGCAAAACAATATGTCTACTAAAAATACAAAAAAATTAGCCAGGTGTGGTAGTACGTGTAATCCCAGCTACTCGCGGGGGCTGAGGCATGAGAATCACTTGAACCTAGGAGGCAGAGCTTGCAGTGAGCCAAGATCATGCCACTGCCCTCTAGCCTGGGCTACAGAGTGAGATTCTGTCTCTAAATAAATAAATAAATAAAAGGTTGAGAAAATTGATTACATTAAAATTGAAAATTTTAAAATCAATTTATGAGCTTCATAAGGACAGGGACTGTGTCCATTTTATTCATCATTGTATCTCATCACCTTCCATCATTTTGCCTAAAATCAGAGCTCCAGCACCCAAAATACTTTATAATAGGTACTTACAACCATTCCTAAATGATGGATACTCACCTACAGAGAAGACTCCACATCATAAACCACAAACATTATTCTATTGTTTTCTTCTGTTGCTGTTTATTCCTTCGAGAAAAAAGAAGAGAGATATAGAAGTGGTGGCTTAACCAGGCAATTGTTTAAAAATTTGCATTTAGTTTAGAAACTGTGTCTCCAGGATTGTGCAGGTTGCTGAGAGAAACATAAAGACATGTAAAACAAGAGTCTTTTCCCAAAGGAGTTTACAGCCTAGTTGGAAGATTGTGACAAATAGGAAAAAATACTTTACAAATCTGGGCCCTTTGAATAATGCTATTTATGCTATAGCCATACATAGGGCAGAGATAACACTTCCAGATGTGTAAATGGGAAGTATATCATGGAGGAGGAAAGATTTGATCTATGTATTAAAGGAGGATAAATTTATGGGTAGGAGGAGAAGATGGAAGTAAGCATCCCATGGGAGGGATACTTTGTAGGAAATACAAATTTAAGGTGCTTTGGGGAAAGAGCAATCTTATCAGAGTGGAAGGAGACAGATTAGAAGCATAGATTCTCTGAGAATAAATATAAATGAGTAGCTGGAAATTTTCTGAGAAAGAATAGTAGTGCTATGAATATAAAAGTCTTACTAGTTATGATAAATGTATCTGTAAGTAGAGTAATTAAGCCAGTTTGGTGTTGGCAGAGGAATTGTGGCAGACATCTGTGGATTTTGCTCTCCAGCAGCATTCACTCTTCTCCTAGTTGTGGGTCCCCAGGCCTGTTGTTATTACCTGGAACTAAAGGTTAAGATGATGATTCAAAGATGAAGCCACCATGGAAGAGAGCATAGCAGACAGATGGAGAGAAACTGTACCCAGGTGACATCATTTGTACTAAACCTGGTTTAGCACATATGCCAGTTTGAATTGGTTTTGTCATTTGAAATGAAGAATCAAAATTGACACAAGAATGGACAGACAGAAAGATCAGGAGAGCAGAGTAGAGAATTCAGAAACAGACTGATACACACGTGGGGATTTACTCTCACTGGACATTCCTCAGTCTTTGCTCTGAATCTCTTCCCAACTTCTTGTAGTATCCCAGGTCTCAGGCCCTAGACCTCTTATCCATTCCTAGATGAATGAATTCAGTCTTGTGGTATGATGTATCTATTTGCACATGATGCCTAAGTTTGTATCTCCAGTTTTTGTTATTCTCCTGAGATTTAGACCCATATATTCACTTATCGACCAAGATTCTCCACTTGAGTATATAAACAGATCTGAAGTATAACATGTCCTATACCAAACTCATGACTTCCAATCCCCCTTGCCCTAAATCTGCTCCTTTCCTAAGAGTCTCAGCCTCATAAAATGGCACCATTGTCTACCCAGTTTCCCAGGCCAAAAACCTAGAAGTTCCCTTGAGTCTTTTCTTTCCTATAACTCTCACATTTAGGCCATCAGCAAGTCCTGTTGACTCTGCCTTTAAAACATAGTTGGGATCTGACCACTTATTATCTCCATGTAGGAGGTAAGAAGATATGTAGGTTCCCAATATAGTCCAAGCCAGCACCATCCCTTGTTTGAATTACTGTAATAGCTTGTAAGTGGCTTCTCAACTTCCTTTTTCCCTCTTATGCTGTATTCTACACACATTAGTTAGAGTAGTCTTCAAACACAAGTCAGATCATGTTACTTGCTTGTTCAAAGTCATTGTTTTCCCATTACATTTTTAATATCCCAAATCATTACCATGGTCTATAGGACCCTATATAATCTGACCCCTGCCTAGATTTCTAAATCATCTCTGCTTCTCTCTCACTCTGCTCCAGTCACACTGGCTTCTTCACTCTTCCTACAGCATGCCAAATACATTCTACCTTAGGGCCTTCACACTTCTTCCTTTGGATCTTTTGATTGTTCATTCCCTTACATCATTCAGGTTCTCCTCACAGTGGCCTTTCCTTTTCACTTCCCCAGACCCTAACTTTTCTTGGTTCTTTAGAGCACTTATTGCTATTTTGTTTATCGTCTGTTCTCATTAAATGATAGCTCCATGAAGCAGGAATGTTGTCCTCTTTAATAGTATATTCCTAACATTGGAATAATGCCTGGTTTATAGTTTGAGCCAATACATATTTTTGAATGACTGATTAAATGAAATTTTTATATGGTAGAGGTAGCACAGCATATCATTTTAAAAGAAATTTATTATCCAATGACTGGTTTTGAGAAAACTGGTTAGACATTTTAGAAGAAGATGTATCCTTAATAAGAGGATATCATGAACAGTTTTGTACCAGCATACTTGACAATTTAGATGAAATAAGCAAATTCCAAAAAAACCTGGTATACCAAAGCTAACACAAGTAGAAATAGAAGACATGAATACAGCTATATATGTAAAGAGTTTGATTTATTATTAAAGACCTTCTTATCAAACAGCAGGACAAACAAACAAGTTTTCTGTACCAGATGGGTTTTCCAAACATTTAAACAAATGTTTAACATTAATCTTACATACTCTTTCAGAGAATAGAAAAAAAAAGTAGCATTTCCCAGCTCATTCTCAAGAAAAAACATTATATCAAAACCTGACAAGGACATTACAAGAAAAGAAAATTAAAGACTAAACTCTCCTGGACATTGATACAGAAATACTAAGCAAAATATAATCAAAATGAATTTAGTGATATGTAAAAAAGATAATACATTATAACTAAATGGAATAGACTTTAGGAATTCGAGAGTAGTGTAACATTTAAAAAAATCAAGATAATATCCTGCAGTAACAGAATAAAGTAGTAAAAAGATACAATCATCTCAATAGATACAGAAAAAGGGTTTGATAAAATTCAGTATTGATTCATGATTTTTAAAAAGTCTAAGCAAAGGGAATTTGTTATTCTGATAATGAGTACCTAAAAGTATCTTAAACATTATACTTTGATGGTGAAATATTGAAAGTCTTCTCCTTGAGATATCTGCTAGCATCACTTGAATTTAACATTGCATTAGAGATCCTAGCCATTGTAGCAAGGCAAGAGAAAGAAATAAAAAGTATGTGATTTGGAAAGTAAGAAGTAAAACTGTAATTATCAATAGGCAACATGATTCTATCTATAGAAGATCCAAGAGAATCTGTAGATAAACTATTAGAATTAATAAGTAAATTTAAGCAGGGGTGCTGGATACCAGGTCAATATGTAAAAACCAATTATGCTTACATATACTAGCAATAAAAAATAGAAAATGAAATTTAAAAAACAATACCATTTACAATAGCCTCAGCAAACACCAGATTCATAGGAATAAATATGATAGAGATGTACAAGATTTCTACACTGAAAACAAGAAGACATACTGAGAGAAATTAAACAAGACTTAAGTAGATGGAAAGATATACCCTGTTCATAGAATGGATGACTCAGTATTGTGAAGATTCAGTTTTGCTTAAATTAATTTGTATATTATACAAGCCATTCAAAATTCCAGCATCTTTTTAAATGGATATCAACAAACTGAATATAAAATTTGCATGGAAAAGAAAAGGGTCAAGTTAAGCCAAGATAATATAAAGGAGGCTGAGGAAACTTATGGCACCAAATATTTAGAATTACTGTAAAGCTGTGGTAATTAAATCAATGTGGCATCTGTGCTAAAATAGACAAATAGTCCTGTTGGGGAGGAAATATAATTTTTCCTCAACCTCTGAGTTCTTAGTTGAGACACATTCCTGTAACAAAAGACAAGGTTAACAAGATAAAAACAAGCAAGCTTATTAACATGTGTAGCACACATCATGAGGGAGAAACTTTAATGAAAGGTATCTCAAATCAGTGGCTTAGAACTCTGGCTTATATAGCATCTTCAACAAACAGCAATACATTTGTTGACAAATCAAAGAGTTTTAGGCTTCCAAGGATGGGAAAGATGGGAAGGTAAATATATGGGAGGAAACTAATGGAGTGAGGTTTATTTTCAGGATCCTCTGGTGCTATCTCTGGGCTGATAAGAGTCTAGAATTGTCTCTAGTAAAGGAGAATTTATATCCTGCCTGTAGGCGGAAATTAGGATAGGGTGATCTTTTTCTCTGTTTACTGCTTCATAATTGCCTTTATCTAAAAAGGAACTTTTATGTCAGAGGCATATTTTGGGGTGACATATTCCTGTTTCCTTAAGCCCAATGGAACAAATTAGAGAATTTAGAAAGAGGTCTTTATATGGTCACCTGATTTATGACAAAGTGGGCACTAAAATATGGTAGAGAAAGGATGTCTTTTTAATTAATAGTGCTGATTAATTTAGTATTCATATGGAAAAATGTGAATCTCAAGCCATTCACAAATATCAATTCTAGCTCCATTGTAGATCTATATATGTTAGGTAAGATAATAAAGCTCTTAAAACGTAAGGGAATATCTGCATATCCTTAGAAGAGCCAAACATTTCTTAAACATTACACAAAAGGACTAACTATAAAGGAAAATATTGATAAACTAGACTAAAATCAAGAAATTCTGATTATCAAAAGATACCATTAAGAGAATGAAAGGGTAAGCCCAGAGTAGGAGAAGATACTATAAACAACTACAAATCAGTATGAGAAAGGCAAGTAACCCAATGGAAAAATGGACAAAAAATTTGAACAAAGACTTTACACAGAGGATGTTCAAATGGCCTATAAACATATTAAAAGTTAGATCTCAATTGCATTCATTCTCAGGGAAATGCAGATTAAAACTACAAAAAGATATTTCTACATGTCCTCCAGAATGGCTAAAATTAAAAAGTCAGACAATATCAAGTGTTGACAAGAATGTGGAACAACTAGACTCTCATATATTATTGGTGGGAAACTGATACAGCTATTGTGGAAGATCATTGGGCAGTATCTACTGGGCAGTATCTACTAAAGCTGAATGTACAATCTGTACCCCACTTCCCCACTCCTAGATATATGACAAACAAATTTAGTATGTATATTGGCCAGTAGACGTATGTAAGAAGGATAGCATTCATATTCATAATAAACTCAAACTTGAAGCAACCCAGATGTCCAAAGACAGTAGAATGGATAAATAAATCATACTATTTGGGAATATATACAGAAATGAGAATAAGTAATCTATAATCACATCGTAAAACCATGAGTGTATGTCACAAGCATAATGCTGAGAAAAAGAAGCCAAACACCAAAACAGGCAACACGAATCTCTGGTAATAGGAATCAGGATAGTGGTTATCGTGGGGGCATGGGGGGTGGGTAATGACTAGAAGTAGGAATTAAGGAACCTTTAAGATGTGAGTCATATTTGATTTCTTGGTCTGAGTGTATGGTATGGGATGCGGTTATTTTGTGAAAATTCGTCAAGCTGTATGTTGATGTTTTGTGCCCTTTTCTGTATGTATCTTATACTTCATTAAAATTTTTATAAAAAAAAACCTGGATCCTTACTTCAATTCTTAAACCAAAGTAAGTTACAGATAGATTACATATTTAAATATAAAACAAAAAGTCTACAATTAAACATGGATGAACCTTTTTTAATAATCTCAGAAATATGAATTGGAAAAAATTTCTTTGGAAAGAAAATTAAAATAGTAATAAGATAAATATCAATATGAGGAAAATATTTGTAAAATAAATAATGTATTATGTGTTGCCAGTCAGATCATCAGACATTAAAAGACACAAAATATGCAGTGTTGCTAAGGTTTGGTGAAAGGGTACTCTCATGTTCGATTGTTAGAATGATTTATTTCTACAGCATTTTTGGAGGACTTTAAAATTTAAAATGTGTGTACTATTTGACCTAACAATACATTTCTAAGAATTTTATCTCAGGAAATATTTGCAAACATAAATATATCAGGATAGTAATTAAAGCATTTTTATAATACTAAAACTGGAAATACTTCAAATGTCTATTAATAGAGTACTGGTTATCAAAGGTACATCCTGTTTAATAAAGTATACTATGTCTGGTAGAAAGAAAGAGGTTGATCTCTATCAGTGAATGAAGTCAGATGGCTAGGAGATACCGATTGCTAAATGAAAAGAGTAAGTTGATGAACATTTGTGTAGTGTGATCTCATTTAAAGAAATATATATTTGTTGGAACATTCTGGGAAAATATACACCAAATTATTTACATAAAATGACCACATATAGTTAAAAATATTCATGTGCATATATTAAAATCAGTAGGAACTATACCAAAATGTCAACACTGGCTCTCTTGGGGGATTACTGAAGCATTTAAATTTATTTTTGTATTTCTTTATATTCCAAATTCCCTACAACGAGTGTATATTGATTTAATAGCCAGAAGATACTAATTAGGATTATTAAATTTTGTCTGTGTTTTACCAGTTTCATGATAAAGATTAAACTCCTAATGAAAGCATTTCTTTCCTGTCCTTACTGCCTGTCCATCCACCTTTATCTGGTACTGACCTTCCACATGCACCCTGCATTTCGTTTGTATACAGAACACAGATAATTTCTTATTGGAAATAATTTAAACAATGAGCAGCACATAGAGAAAAAATGTGGATGCTCAATCTTTTTCTGTACATTTGTTCACATATATCTGTTTACATACAGTCTTTTAAAAAAAACAATTGGGTGCTTGCCTCTTCCGTCTTAACCACATTTCATTACTTGCTGTTCCTTGAACCATTCATGCTGTTTCAGCCCCACATAACTAGCCAAAGACCTCTTTTGCCCTTTCTTCCTGTCCCTGTGCAACCAGCAATTACAGTGTCTAATTATTTGATGTTTTTCCTAAAGACTTTTGATGCAAAAAGTTCAAAAGGGACAAAGCATGAAAGGAAAGCAGACATAGCCATTGCTGTGTAGGCAGCTGAAGGACGATGGAGAATGTGGCAGGATACTCTTCCCAGTTATTCACTGAGATTTTTGTCCCTCTGATTTCTCTTAGGGATGGCACATCCCCTGCCCAGGCAGCTAGGGTGTTCCATGCTCATTGCCTCAGGGGACAAGTGACATAGCAGATTTCAGAAATCAATGCTTAGCTTTTGATTTGCTACAGTCAGGTTCTTGTGGGGCACCAAAGGACTCCATGCATAGACAAAAGACCTAGAAAGATGCCCCATGAGTAAGAAAAGCCTTCTTTAAAACCTTTAAACCCCCTTCCCCATGGGGTGATGGTCCCCTTGGTGAGGAGAGAGGAGGAGAGCTGGAGGGAAGGAGGAAAGGCAGATGTCTGTGGTTCCTTAGGAGGCAGTTCTTGCTTTGTGTCTGCACAGAATCCTGAGGGGCAGTGACCGTGTAAACCCCTCAGAGGTTTGGCAAGCCAGAGAGCAGAGAAAACCCATGTCCCTGTATTTAGGTAAGGCTCACAGGCTTTGGCACTCACTGAGTAAGGCCCTGGAATGTAGACTTAATTCCAGGGAGATGGGATTGGAGGAGAGACCTTGAGTTGCCTGGAATTAATCTCTGTCTAACAGAGGACTGTGCTATAAATCAAGATTATTAGAGAATAGGTAAGTTGCATTCCTTACATACCTTAGTTTGAAAACAGATAATTGTCCTCATAACAGATGGAAGAATTCTGATTTTATTTCTTTGCTTTGGTGGTGGTGATGGTTGGGTTTTGATGTTGGCCATGAGCCCTGGGGATTTCCTTAAGTATGATCCTCGAAAGCTGTCTCACTTTCTCCCTGGCTTTGCCTCTCCACAGGGCTGCTGACCACCAGCAGCATGGACCTCTGGAGGCCAAAAGAGGCCTGACAGTCACAGATGTGTTTGCCATCTCATCTTTATGTGAGTGGAGTAAGGAAAGATGAAAGCCACAGAATGAGACCTTTCTGGACACGACTATACAGGAGCCCAGCCTGGAATGCACTCAGAGTTGATGCTGAATAATCTAAGAGATGCAAATAAAAACCAACAAGGAACCCTTCTTTAACTTATTAAATTTGAGGGAAAATGCTTGTTATTGACTTGCATTCATTCAAAGGTTGGTTAAGTAATTTTCAGACCTAAATTTGTCATTGATCATAGCATTTAGAGTGAATTTTGGAAATCACTCAGTAACTCCAGCTTCATCGGTGCCTAGAAAGTTCACCTAAGCAGATGTCACAGCACAATAAGCTGATGGAAATGAGAGGACAGATTGGCATCATTGGACCTACAATAGCGGAGGTTATTTCTCTGTGGCCGTTCTAGGTGCTCTGTGAAGCTCAGGATGTGGATATTTTTTGTTGGCCCAGCTTTATTTATGCTCTGTTGTCCCACCATCATTTCTGATTTGCTGATCTTTGCCACAAGTCCAATTCAACTCATCCATTTTCTCACCTTTCTCTGCCTTTTCCCCACCTCCTGCTCATGCTTTGCACCCCCTGCTTCCTTGCTCTGTGCTGGGGCTGTGTGACTTTCTCCTCTCCACTGAACTCTCACCCTGCTTGCCCTTGGTCCCTTTCTTTCTCTGTGATGTGCACATCCTTGCTCAAATGCAGCTGTATTGTTCATTTTGTGGCGTGCCGTTTCCTTTCCACCTGGCAGACTCCACCAGCTGCGAAGGAACATGTATCTGCTCTTCAGGAAATGCTGTCCTTTGAGTGGAAAAGGACTGGCTTCCTGGCAGTGCCAAAATGAAGATCTTTCCCTACTGAAAACAAAACAAAACCCCTTTATCTGTGGAACTTCCTGTTTCCTTCACTGAAAGCCATGCTTCTCCAACATGGGGCATTATGCCAGGGGCACATGAAATCATAGGACAGACTGGGTGCATCTCCTGGATGCTGCTTGAAACTTTGGGGGGAAATAGTTTTGACTTTTCCTCCTCATAAAAGCTATTGCCACACATGGGTAGAGGAATATTGCAGAGGGCAATGTAAAATTCACATGGCATTTAAAGATTAAACAAGAGATGTAAACATTTCTTGTTTCTGGTAAGCTGCTTTGGGTTATGTCTTCAAGATTCCTGGGGTATCCTGCTTCTCTGCTGTTGGGAAGGACTAAAAGGGAGACTTTTGAGTAGCACCTACCATATTCATTGTAAGTGGATGACTGCTGTGGGTTTGACCCAGCACATTTGGCATCTTGGGCTAATTTAATTTAATTTACCGAATTAAATTTAATGAAGTTGGATAAAATTTTGAAATATTAATAGAGATTTATTTCCTCCCCACCTCTTAAAATTTCCCTATGGCCCTTCCCTTATTCTGTTGTTAATTCATTGCTGGAAGCATTTGGACTGTTACTATAGGAATGTAAAGATAAACAGGGCTCCTATTCAGATTTTAAATATCTCTATTTTCAAATTCATAGCAGAGACAAAGCAAGACTTTTCATTTGGAAGAGTTTGGTTTTGCACATCTAAAGCAAATCTTTGAAGAAATTGAGGTATTATGGGCTGAATTGTGTCTCCCCAAAAAGCAAATGTTGAAGTCTTAACTTCCAGTATCTCAGAATGTGACTGTATTAGGAGAGAAGGTCTATTATAGTGGTAATCAAATTAAAATGAGGTCATTGGGGCGGGCTCTAATCCAATATGACTGATGTGCTTATAAAAAGTAGAAATTTGGACACAGAGCCATGCATACAGGGAAGATAGTGTGAAAAGACATAAGGAGAAGACGATAAAAGACATAAGGAGAAGACGATAAAAGACAGGCTTCTATAAGCCAAGGAGAGAGGCCTAGAGCACATCCTTCCTTCAGCCCTCAGAAGGAACAAACGTTGCCAATGCCTTGATCTTGGTCCTTAGCCTCCAGAACTGTAGACAATCAATTTTTGTTGTTTAAGCCACTCAGTTTATGGCAGCCCTGGCAAACTGATACACAATGCATAAAGTTATGGCATAAATAACAGATTGGAAATGTGTTTAATCCCATCTAATGTCTTGGTTTGTTCAGGCTGCTATAACAAAGTAGCATAGACTGGGTGGCTTAAGCAACAGACATTTGTTTATCACAGCCTGGAAGCTATAAGTCCAAGATCAGGTGCCAGCATGATTGGGTTCTGGTGAGGGCCCTCTTTGTGGGTTGTAGACAGCTACCTTTTACTGTATGGCAAATTGAGAGAGAGAACTGTGGTCTCTTCCTCTCCTATTTATTTTTATTTTTATTGAGAGGGAGTCTCTGTCTCCCAGGCTGGAGTGCAGTGGAACTATCTCGGCTCACTGCAAACTCAGCCTCCTGGGTTCAAGCGATTCTCCTTCCTCAGCCTCCCAAGTAGCTGAGATTACAGGTGCCCGCCACCATGCCCGGCTAATTTTTGTATTTAGTAGAGATGAGGTTTCACCATATTGGTTAGGCTGGTCTCCAACTCCTGACCTCAAATGATCCACTCACCTCAGCCTCCCAGAGTGCTCTTCCTCTTCTTATAATGGCTCCAGCCTTATCCTGGGGACCACATCTTCATGATTCATCTAAACCTACTTATTTCCTAAAGGCCACTCCTCCTAATAACATCACATTGGAGGTCAGGGCTTCAACATAGGAATTTGGGGGGAACACAAACATTCCATTCATAACATATAAGAGGTCGCCAATTTTAAGGTACCTCCTAATTTTAAGAGATTATGTCTAAAGAAATGTATATCTTAGAATCAATAAAACATGGCAGTGTAGATGAAGAATAAAAAGTACCCTGTTCTGTAAACTAGCTAAACATGGCCTAAGTCAGGGACAGAGAGGAACCAGAGGAAATGGTCCCAGGTTTTTTTCCAGTGGGTTCATGGAAAGATACTTAATTTCCTGTCTTTTTATGCAGTGGGCTGAGCCTTGGAGGTGGGATAAGAGGAGCAGGTGCATCCCTATGTCACTTTCCATTCTTGCTGTTTCCTAGAATGAAGCCCTGTAGAGAAGCTTCATGTGTCAGCATGGCACAGCACCAGCAAAAGTACAAAAGGGCAAAGTAGCATGTCTTCATTAGAGATGAGAGAGTAGCAGAGGACAGTGTCCAAAACTCCTAGTCTGTAGATAATTTATTTGGAAATAAATGGCAAATGGAGGGAGAGATTGAGAATAAGGGGATCAGAGAACCAAAAGGAGCTCCTAGTTGAAATCGGAAGGATGCAGATGACCCCTCTGTCTTGATGTCTGGAAGCCAATATAAGGACCATGGAATTGGTGGAGGAATTGATAGGGATAGAGGCCAGTGAGCGATGACCAGGTGGAAGGAAGGCAGTTGCGGGAGGCCAGGGCAGGTACCATGTCCCCAAATGCGTAAGAGACATTAGCTAGAACCCTGACAAGAAGGGTTATAGTGGTGTGATGTCTTGAATTGATCAAGTTAAGCTTGAAATGGTTAATTTTACCCAGAAGGAACTAAGTTTACCTGGAAATAACCTAGATTAAACGTCTAACTTTGAAGGGAATAGTAGGTCAATACAGAAACTAATTATTGTTATAAAGAGCAAATGTATTTGACTTTATACACTTGAATCTAGATTTTAAAATATTTTACTCAGTGTATCAATTTTCACTTCTAATCCCTTATCCTCCATAGTATATTGGCTTTCCAGACACTCTGAAATTCTACATTGTCAAAAGAACTGAAATAAGGTTGAGTTGTGTTAATAGAAATGCACACAGGATTCTTTTTCAAGATGACAGACTGAGTACATTCATTTGCCTTTCCTGCCTTCTTAGAATCCACTGAAAAGGTAACTAAAGACATCTAGAAAAAAAAAAAAAAAGAAATTCATGACAACTCTGAAAACAGAAGGCAGTGCTATGGGTAGAAAAGAGATTTCATCAAGACCAGCTAGATGGGCTTGCAGTTTGTTATTTCAAGAGTGCAATATTCAATGGGAAAACATGTCCTAGAACTAAATGAAGAATTGTGTCAGAGGTGGGAGACCTTGTTCAGACAGGATCCAAGCTAGGAATTGGCACATGTGGAGGACAAGAGTGAGCTTTGAGACAGGGGTCTGGGCTGAGCCTTGGACGTGGGGTGAGATGAATTCAAGAGCAGGGACATCCCTCTTTTCGATGGTTAACTGGAAAGATGTCCTTGGGACATTTTGGTTAAGTAGCTCTTTCCTTTCTAAGATGTGTATGGAGCAATTTGAATTCTAAGAATAGTTTTCTGAACTTATGAATGATTTGCTAAGGGACATCCAAAGGTATGAAGTTGGGGCAAGAAAGCAATGCAGAATGGTATCTGGTGTAGACCTAGCAGATAAGAAGGAAATCCTGGGAGCAGAGCCAGAGGGTAAAAAGGAAAGTCATCTCCCACTAGGAAGGAAATACATTTAAGTGCCTTACTTTCCTTTGAAGATGGTGGAATTCCAGATGTTCCTGCCTGCTCCCTACCTGCCTGTACCAAAGAGAAGAATAAAAGCTCTCAGCAACAGGAAAAACTACATTATTCACAATGATATAGGAAGTAGATTACATATTACATCAGTAATCGATACAGTAAATACCAGTAGCAATGGCATAATGGGGCCGGGCATGGTGGCTCACACCTGTAATCCCAGTACTTTGGGAGGCTGAGGCGGGCAGATCACCTGAGGTCAGGAGTTCAAGATCAGCCTGACCAACATGGAGAAACCTCGTCTGTACTAAAAATACAAAGTTAGCCAGGTGTGATAGCACATGCCTGTAATCCCAGCTATTCGGGAGGCTGAGGCAGGAGAACCTGGGAGGCAGAGGTTGTGGTGAGCTGAGATTGTGCCATTGCACTCCAGCCCCGGCAATAAGAGCAAAACTCCATCTCAAAACAAAACAAAACAAACAAAACCAGAAAACCCCAAAAAAGACAATGGCATAATGCTTTCAAAGTTTTAAGGGAAAGGAAACTAAGAATTCTGTACCCATCTGTATTAATTAGGATTCTTTGGCTGCAAGGAACAGAAAGCCCTTCAAGTGGCTTAAACAAGAAGGGACTATATTATCTCACATTTTCTGAAATTCAGAGGTAGGGCATCACCAGGTTTGGTAAATTTATCAGCTTAATAATGACAAATAATAATCAGGATTACTGAGCCTTCTCTTATTTTGCAGTGTCTCTTTAGCTTGTTGGCTTTGTGCTCAGGCTAGCTTTTCTATGGTGACAAGATATCCACGGTAGTTCTAGGAACCACAGTCAGAAATAATAGTCTCCAGAGGAAGATGGGAATGCCTTTTATTCAGAAGTCCTGGAAGACTTTTCCTCTTGTTCTATTTACCAAAATTTTAACATGTCTATTCCTAAACCAATCACTATAAGGGTAATAGGTAGACACCTGCCTGTGGACACACGGAAAAGGAGAATACCTGTACAAAGGAAGATGCTATTATGAAAAGTATCAGGGTGGGAGATGAATGTTGTGACACCCAGTAGTGTCTGCTCTACCAGCCATGTGAACAATTAAATGTGAAAGTAAAATAAACATTTTCAGACATGTGAGTACTCAGGAAGTTTACTTCCCATATAGCCTTTCTGAAAAAAGAATAACATTAAAAGATATCTCCTGCCAAACAATAAATAAGAAATGATGAAAATATCGGACCCAAGAAACCATGATAACCCAATGGGCAATGAAAAGAAATCCCAGTATAACAATTGTGGAGCCGATTTAGAAAGCAACTGCCAACAATCAGAAGAAGCCATGGTGTCTTCAAAGGGAAAGTGATCCCATTAGAGAAACTGTGTAGCTAAGAACTAATAAGGACTTTATCATATGATTCTGCATATGCCATTCCTTTTCTTTTTTTCTTCTTGTGAACTTTGGAAAAATTACAAAGTCGTAATCCACATATGAAGGAAACAAAAATATGTCTTGGTTCTCAGCAGCTGATGAAGAGAAGGAACAGAGAGTCCACTTGATCTTTGCACTTGAAACATTATTCTTGAAGTGGCACAGATTTCATGTCACAGGATCACATTTTTTTCTTTGGGTTCAGTCACAATTCTTGGTTCTGTATGTTCCATCATATTTTCAATGCTGTTTACAAGTGTTTATGTTTTAGAATTAATTTAAAATAGAAGCATGGAAAATACAATAACAGAATATGATGTAAATTTATCAGTCACATTTGGAATCTAGGAGATGAAGTGGAAGGAATATAGGCGATCTTTTTTTTTTTTTAAGATGGAGTCTTGCTTTTTCGCCCAGGCTGGAGTGCAGTGGCACAATCTTGGCTCACAGCAACCTCTGCCTCCCAGGTTCCAGCAATTCTCATGCCTCAGCCTCCTGGAGAGCTGGTGCCTGCCATCATGCCCGGCTAATTTTTGTATGTGTAGTAGAGACGGGGTTTCACCATGTTGGCCAGGCTGGTCTCGAACTCCTGACCTCAAGTGATCCGCCTGCCTGGGCCTCCCAGAGTGCTGGGATTACAGGCATGAGCCACCATGCCCAGCTGAGTTAAAAGGGATACATCAAGAAATAAAGATGTAAGTGCATTAGAGTTATGCAGGAAACGATCAGAAGAACTAAAGGGAGAAACAGATATGTTACCTCTAGAGGATGGACTGTCATGGGGTGGAGTCAGAATAAGACTTTTCTACTCTTCTGTACTTTTTTTTTAAAGCAATTGAAGGTATTACTTTTGGGATAAACATTTTACTACAAATATTGGCATATTATAGAGTACAATACTCAGTAGTAGGCATTGGTACTGACAATGCTGAGAAGCCCCAGTGGAAGTGCCATGTATTTCTGGTGAGCAGTGTGCACTTGCCCCGTGTCAGCATCTGCTCCCATCTCCCAGGTGCCTCTGCTCTCATCACAAGCCTCACTCACGTGTTGCTATCACAGTAGAACTCAGCTCTGTCAGAACACTTGCCCCTAAGTGAGGGTTTCAGAGATGGCAAAAGGCCAGTATTACCTTTGGAAGTCCTCAAATTGCCCACCAAAATACTCTACCTGCAGTGCTAGAGACTGTACTGTCTTCAATAAGCCTGGTAAAGCTGGTGTTTTCCCCCATTCAATTGCTGTTCCTTGTATATACAAGCCACATTCTATCAAACCAAACTGAACCAACTAAACAAAAATGCCTTAATCTCCAGAATCTTGCTCAATATGTCAAAATGCTCATACTTGAAGAGAACTGTAGTGAGCCTGGTGAAGGACCAGGGGATTCACATCCCTACCACATGGTTGCTTGAGGGCATGTGCTTTTGCAGTGACATGGTACATGCAATTGATCAGGCTCTCTCTCTGCTGTGGTGGAGTTGGGGGTGAGCAGTCCATGTAAGTTGAATACTTGACTGACTCAGCTCTACTGTATTTCATCATTGTGCTTATTACTCAGAGAAACTGAGATTAGGCAGAGGCTGCTGCACACGTGGAAACACAAGTAGTCTAATGCTGAGAGGAATCTTCAGAAGCTAGAGCCTAAGTTCTGCTGCCTGCCTTCTCTTTCCCTGTTGTGACATTTGGTAAATCATAGAACTTCCTCTCTCTCAGTCTCAGTTTATCTGTGTCTAAATAGGAAATAAGTTGATAACATTTGGCTAGTGCGGTCATTCTCAGCGTGTGATCCGGGGGTCCCTGGGGGTCTTTGAGACCCATTCAGGCATCCACGAGGTCAAAAGTACTTTAATAATAATAGCAAGATGCAACTTCCCTTTTCCATTTTTATTCTCACAGGTGTACAGTGAAGCTTTCCAGGGGTCACAGGATGTATGATATTGCAACAGACTTAATGCAGGAGCAGGTTTTAGGATCCAGTTGTCTTCTATTCAGCCAGACGTTAAAGAGACTCACCAAAGTGTGAAACAGCACCACTCTTTTCACAGTATTTTTTTGGCTTTGGAAAGTGTAGTTATTTTTCATAAAATATGTTACTTATATTAACATGTAATGAGGTTATTGACAATACATATTTTATTAATTTTTGTTTTAATTTCTGATATGGCAAATAATATAGATATTACCCCATAAACAAAGGCTCTGTGGGGTCTGCAATAATTTTTAAGAATGTGATGAGGTCCTGAGACCAGAGAGTTTCAGAATTACTGCTCTGGGCCTTTGCAATTAGCAGAATACTTTCCCACCTTATTTCATTGGTCCCTCTCCTCCCCCACTCCTGTCTTGTCTCTTTCAGCCTCCCCCCGCACTCCACCCCCAACCCCAACCCCAACACACACACACACACACACACACACACACACACACACACACACACACACACACACAAACACACACACAAAGACAAACCTGTAGTTTGTAGCTTGGTCTTCCACTATATCTCAGTTTCCACATTTTGCTTCATACAGTGTGATCATCTGGAGGAAATGGAGAATGGGAAGATTGCATGAAAACATCTAGCAGTGATCCAACAATCTTTTCTGATGGTCAGCATTCACTTTTAACTTGTCGTGACCTTAAAGGTATCTGTGTAGAACTGTTTTATAGAAAAATATCTAGAACTGGAAATTCCCAGGAAAATCATAAAAAAGAAACTAGTTATGAAAAACTGGAGACTTTACTTCCAAACCACTCTCATTGAACCAGCCAAGGAGAGATCATCGGCTTTTGGCACAATTCTACATTTCTCACTTTAAGCTAGAAGCAAAAGTGTTACATTTTAGTTACCTCTAATAGTTGTGCAATTTAATTAATGGTCTTAACTTTTAAACATGGGAGAAGACTTTATTTGAAAGAAAGTATTGTCAGATGAGTAGTGCATTCAACTGATGGCAAAGATTTCTACATCCAGCTTCTTCACTAGTGATTCACAGAGCAGTTCCAGCAACTTACTCTTTCCTGAATGTTGGTTGCAAATCAAGGTTATCGACCATTCAGATATCTTCAGGAAGGTGCAGCATGGGAACCAAAACCGAGAGCCTCCATGGGTGATGGAAACTTCTCTCCAATTTATAAAGGTAGCCCCCTCATTTGAGCCTTTACAAAATAAGTGAAGGCTGTGCACCCACAGGTTTATCCTGGAATTTGCCTGACTCATTTATTCATTATATCTGTATAGTTACACACACACCACACACACACACACACACACACACACACAGACATTTATACACACATATATGTGTGTGTCACATATATGTATATGTGCATGTATACACGTATATGTATGTGTGTGTGTGTGTGTGTACACCTACTATGTGCTGGGCACTACAGACTGCCATGAGAGCAACTTACTTTCCACTGAAGGGAGGCATACAGAAAACCCTCTACATTAATAAATGAATTATATAGTTCTTTAGAAGGGCAAAATACTTTGGGAACAGTGAGCAAGATAAGGGGAATCAGGGATACCCGGTGGCCTTGCTGAGATGATGACATTTAAGACAAGCCCTGTATGGGGTAAGATGGAGGATGCTCCCATTGGAGGGCATGGCCAGGGCAAAGTCCCTAAGGTGGAGTGTCCCAGACAGCAAGGAGGTCCGTGTGGGGATTTCCTGTCCTCTCTGAAACAGATATTGACCATTTGAAGCAAAGGATATAGAACTATGCGACAGACATGTTTGCAGCAAAGTCTAATATTTGAAACACATAGATTAGGAGCTATTTTGCTTACTAAATGAGTTGCTGTAGCATTCATCAAGATCACAAGGGTGACTTGAAGCACAGACTGTGGGGCTTCACCCCCAGAGTTTCTAAGTCAGTAGGTCCAGGGTGGGGCTTGAGGATTTGCTGCTCTAATGGGTTCACAGGTGATGCTGTTGCTGCTTCTTTGGTTACCATACTTTGAGAACCCCTGCTCTATAGGCAATAGAGTTTTCCTAATAGTTCCATGGTACATTTTAGGTATAATGTATTGACAACTTGCTTGGGAACATATCTTTCCATAAGTAACTTGTATTTCTCAATAGTTCATATGATCATATGGCATGGAGCTCAAGCAGTCAGCAGGTCTGACCCTTTGCCTTCCAAGCCATCATTCTGGCCCTGTGTTGCAATAGTAACTCAGAGAGTCCGCAGCTGCCCGCGTCACATGGTTGTTAGGCTTTTGAAAAGATACTGACATACAAAAGTCATGAAAATAAAGCTCCCCTCTCTTCCTTATTTCCATAACCACTGGATGGGCAAACATAATTAAATGTTGCTTTTTATTTATTTATTTTATTTTTTTAGAAAAAGAGAGAAAAGGAGAAAGAAAGAAACAGCAAAAGAAAGAAAAACAAAGAATGAAAGAAAGAAAGAGGAAGAGAAAGAGGGAGAGAGAATGGGATTCTTATTTTATTGCCCAGGCTAGAATGCAGTTTAAAAATGGGTATTAAAAAACGCTTTTATGCCAATAATTGTGCTTAACAATGGAGACAGGAAGGAATGGGGGATGAAAATAACAAATAAGCAGCCAACCAGTATATTATTTAAACCTGTGAAATGCTGTGCAATTGCTGAGGAGTGACTTCCTATTATGTGGTCACTTTTAAAATAGGTATAATGTGATACTGAGAAAAATGTATGTTTTGTGGATTTGGGGAGGAGAGTTCTGTAAATATTTGTTAAGTCTAGTTGTTCCAGGTCTGAGTTCAAGTCCTGGATATC
>CAUYQU010042148.1:0-23786 GCA_963574635.1 Cheracebus regulus
TGACACAAGAACACAAAATCAAACACCGCATGTTCTCACTCATAGGCAGGTGTTGAACAATGAGAACACATGGACACAGGGAGGGGAGCACTATACGCTGGGGTCTGTTGGGGGGAAATAGGGGAGGGACAGTGGGGGGTGGAGAGTTGGGGGGAGATAGCATGGGGAGAAATGCCAGATATAGGTGAAGGGGAGGAAGGCAACAAATCACACTGCCATGTGTGTACCTATGCAACAATATTGTATGTTTTTCACATGTACCCCAAAACCTAAAATGCAATAAAAAATTTAAAAAAAAAATTGAAATCTTTAAAATACTCAAAATACACCAAAATAGAATTTTCTTGAAGTATAAATCTCATAGGACCTATATAACAATAACACAATTAAAAAAAAAAGTATTCAGGCACAACTAGCATGATTAATAGTAGAACAGTACCTCACATCTCAGTGCTAACATTGAATATAAATGGCCTAAATGCTCCAATTAAAAGATACAGAATGACAGAATGGATAAAAATCCACCAACCAAGAATCTACTGTCTTCAAGAGACTCACCTAACATATAAAGACTCACATAAACTTAAAGTAAACAGGTGGAAAAAGATGTTCCTTGCAAATGAAAACCAAAATGAGCAGGAGTAGCCATTTTTATATCAGACAAAACAGACTTTAAAGCAACAGTAATTTAAAAAGACAAAGTGGGATTAATCCAACAGGAAACTATTACAATTCTAAATATATATGCACCTAACACTTGAGCTCCCAGATTTATAAAACAATTACTGCTAGACCTAAGAAATGAGAAAGCTGGCAACACAATAATAGTGGGGGATTTCAATACTCCACTGACAGCACTAGACAGGTCATCAAGACAGATGTCAACAACAAAAAATTGACTTAAGCTGTATTCTACAAAAAATAGACAACATATATTTACAGAATATTCTATCCATCGCTGCAGAATATACATTATTTTCATCAGCACATGGGACATTCTCCAAGATAGACCATATGATAGGCCACAAAACAAGTCTCAGTAAATTTAAGAAAACCAAAATTCTATCAAGTACTCTCTTGGACCACAGTAGAATAAAATAGGAAATTAACTACAAAAGGAATTCTCAAAACTATACAAATACATGGAAACTAAATAATCTGCTCCTGAATGATTGTTGAGTCAACAATGAAATCATGATGGAAATTTTTAAAAAATTATTCGAACTGAACAGTAATAGTGACAACTATCAACAGTTCTGAGATACAGCAAAGGTGGTGCTAAGAGAAAAGTTCACAGCATTAAATTCCTACATCAAAAAGTCTGCAAGAGCACAAATAGACAATCTAAGGTCACACCTCAAGGAATTAGAGAAACAAGAACAAATTGAACCCAAACCCAACAGAAGAAAAAAAAAAGATCAGACCAGAACTAAATAAAATTGAAAGAACAACAACAACAAAAAAAAAAAATACAAAAGATAAATGAAACAAAAAGCTGGTTCTTTCAAAAGATAAACAAAATCAATAGATCATTAGTGAGATTAACCAAGAAAAGATTCAAATAAGCTGTTAGAAATGCAACAGGAGATATTACAAAAAATAACACAGAAATATCAGTTCAAAAGATCATTCAAGACTACTATGAATACCTTCACATGCATAAACTAGAAAATCTAGAGGAGATGGTTAAATTCCTGGAAATATACAACCCTTCTAGATTAAGTAAGAAATAGAAACTCTAAACAGACCAATAAGAAGTAACCAGATTGAAACAGTAATTTAAAAATTACCAACAAAAAGTAGTCCAGGACCAGATGGATTTACAGTTGAATTCAATCAATCATTCAAACAAGAATAATGTCAAATCTACTGAAACTATTCCAAAAGGTAAAGGGAATTCTCTCTAAATCATCCTATGAAGCCAGGATCATCCTAATATCAAAACCTGGGAAATATATAACAAGAACAACAACAACAAAACTATAGATCAATATCCTTGATAAGCATAGATGCAAAAATCCTCAACAAAATACTAACTACCCAAATCCAACAGCATATCAAAAAGATAATCCACCATGATCATGTAGGTTTTCTACCAGGGACACAGGGATGGCTTAAAATCCGCAAGTCAATAAATGTGATACACCACATAAACACAATTAAACACAAAAATCACATGATCATCTCAACAGACACAGAAAAAGCATTTGATAAAATCCAGCATCTCTTTATGATTAAAACACTCAGCAAAATCAGCATAGAAGGGACATACCATAGGATAATAAACTCCTTCTATGACAACCCCACAAACGACGTTATACTGAACAAGGAAAAGTTGAAAGCATTCCCCCTGAGAAGTGGAACAACACAAGGATGCCAACTTTCACCCCTTCTATCTAACATAGTACTGGAAATCCTAGCCAGAGCAATCAGACAAGAGAAAGAAATAAAGAGCATCCAAATTGGTAAAGATGAAGTCAAACTGTCGCTGTTCACCAATGATATAATCATATACCTAGAAAACCCTAAAGAATCAACCAAAAAGCTTCTAAGAAGACCTTTGCTAAATGAATTCAGTAAAGTTTTAGGATGCAAAATCAATGTACACAAATCAGTAGCACTGCAATACACCAACAGTGACCAAGCTGAAAATCAAATCAAGAACTCAATTCATTTTATGTCAGTTGTAAAAAATAAAATATTTGGATATATCTAACTAAGAAGGTGAAAGATCTTTATAAGGAAAACTACAAAACACTGCTGAAAGTAATCATAGTTGACATAAACAAATGGAAACGCATCCCCTGCTCGTGGATGAGTAGAATTAATATTGCAAAAATGACCACAGTGCCAAAAGTAATCTATAAATTCAATGCAATTCCCATCAAAATACTATCCTCATTCTTCATAGAATTATAAAAAAACAATCCTAAAATTCATATGGAGTCAAAAAGGAGCCTGCATAGCCAAAGTAAGACTAAGCAAAAAGAACAAATCTGGAGGCATCACATTACCTGACTTAAAAGTATATTACAAGGTCATATTTAACAAAACAGCATGGCACTGGTATAAAAACAGACAGGTAGACCAATGGAACAGAATAGAGAATCCAGAAATAAAGTCAAATACTGACAGCAAACTGATCTTCAACAAAGCAAACAAAAACATAAAGTTAGGAAAGGGCATACTATTCAACAAATGGTGCCAGGATAATTGGCAAGCCAAGTGTAGAGAATGAAATTGGATCCTCATCTCTCATCTTATATAAAAATTAATTCGAGATGGATCAAAGACTTAAATCTAAGTCCTGAAACTATAAAAATTCTAGAAGATAACATTGGAAAAATTCTTTTAGAGATCGGCTTAGGCAAAAATTTCATGACCAAGAACCCAAAAGCAAAGCAAATGCAACAACAACAAAAGATAGATAGGACTTAATTAAACTAAAAAGCTTCTGCACAGCAAAAGAAATACTCAGGAGAGTAAACATACAACTCACAGGGTGGGTGAAAATCTTCTCAAACTGTGCATCCAACAAAGGCCTAATATCCAGAATCTATAAGGATCTCAAATAAATCAGCAAGAAAAAAAAAAATCTCATTAAAAAGTGGCCTAAGGACATGAACACATAATTCTGAAGATATACAAGTGGTCAACAAGCATATAAAAAATGCTCAATATCACTAATTATCAGAAAAATGCAAATCAAAACCGCAATGGAATACCACTTTACTCTTGTAAGAATGACCATAATTTAAAAATCAAAAAATAATAGATGTTGGCATGGATGTAATGAAAAGGGAACACTTTTACACTGCTGGTGGGAATGTAAACTAGTACAACCACTATAGAAAACAGTATGGAGACTCCTTAAAGAACTAAAAGTAGAACTACCATTCCATCCAGCAATCCCACTATGTGGTATCTACTCAGAGGAAAAGAAGTGGTTATATGAAAAAGACACTTGCACATGCATGTTTATAGCAGCACAATTTGCAATTGCAAAGATATGGGACTAGCCTAAATACCCATCAACCAATGAGTGGATAAAGAAAATGTGGTATATATACATACATATATACCATGGAATACTACTCAGCCATAAAAAAGAATTAAATAGGGGCATTCACAGCAACTTGGATGGAGTTGGAGGCCATTATTCTAAGTGACATAACTCAGGAATGAAAAACCAAACATTGTTATGTTTTCACTCATAAGCAGGAGTAAAGTTATGAGGATCCAAAGGCATAAGAATGATGTAATGGACTCTGGGGAATTAGGGGAAAGGATGAGACCGGGAGTGAGCGATAAGACTACACAGTAGGTGCAGTGTACATTGCCTGGATGATGGGTGTGCCAAAATCTCAAAAGTTACCACTGAAAAACTTATCCATGTAACCAGACACCACCTGCTCCCCAAAACTATTGAAATAATTTTTTAAAATAGAAAAAATATATTATTCAGTAAACTCTGTAGCCTGACATATTAGTTTCCACCTGATGTCACTTGTCATCTTTCCAGCCTCATTTTGCATCTTAGAAATCTTGCACTGAGTTCTGTCCAAGGCCACCTGTGTCACTGAGGGCCTTGATTTTTCAAAACTTCTAGGTGTTTTATCTTCCCAAGTTTCAAAAATCCAGTTTTGCTCCCACCAAGGATTTTTCTGACAAGAGTGGGTTCCTTCTCATGCTTATGCCAGATTTTCTTTCTGAATGCCTTACATGAACTGTAAAAATATAAATAGAAACACAGAAATATTTAAATATATTAATGTCTTAGTCTGTTCAGGCTACCATAACAAAAAAAAAAATTGTATCTTCCTGCCAATGAAGAAAAATTAAGTTACTGATAAAATTCATTTTTCAAATGACACTTAGATATAATATAAATGGTATAAAAGTATAAGAGCAATAATTTTCTTCTTTGTGTTAGCAGATAATTCACTTTACTGTTAAATTACTACTAATGGCAAATGTATGATTTAGATTTGGGCATATATATGATAAATATAAAGTGAGTGATTATTTTTATTTGTTTTGTTTGTCACTGAAAACCCAGACTACATGAGAATAGACCTGGTTAACTGGTTTTCTTTTTGAGCCATAATATAGGCCAGGAGTTGACAAACTATGTCCCACAGATCAAATCTAGCTCACCACCTATTAGCCCTCCAGCTAAGAATAGATTTATATTTTTAAAGAGTTTAAAAAAAAATAAAAAGCAGTATTCCCTGATATATGAAAATTCTGTGAAATTAACATTTCAGTATTCATAATTTATGGATATTGTTAAAATAACAATGTTATTTTTTAAACACAGGCGCATTTCTTTGTTCATGTGTTGTTTATGGCTGCTTTCATGCTACAATGGCCAAGTAGTTGCAACTGAGGCCATAGGGCCTATGAAGCCTAAAATACTAACTGTTTGGTTTTTTGCCAAAAACATTTACCAAACCCTGACAAAGGCTACAGATGAGTGACTCAAATGCTCCAACTGAATATGCAGGAAAGAAAAGAGGTAAATTGCAGATAAAATAGTTTATACAATAATGCCAATATATATACTACTTTATTCACAGAAAGTAGTGATTTAGAATATATGAAACCTGGTCATGAATGATTCAGCACTAAGTGAAACTGTAAAAATTAATAAGATAATTAAATTGTGGTAATGTCTCTAATTCTTTTCTTCATGTTACATGAAGAAATAACGAGTAAGTAAATGACTGTGCTTTTTCATACTACAGTTACCAAGATTTTGAAAGGAAAGTTGTTCACATGACTTTTGGAAAGGAGAGATGAAATTAAAACACTTCATCATGATGCTGAAAATGCCAGGAAAGATTATATTTTTAGTTTCATGTTGTGTTACTCTAGTGAATAGACAGAATCTAACACTTCAAGACCAAAATCTCACAAGTTTATATGTTGAAATTATAAGATATAAATTTTCATCAGAAGACAAAATTGTGGCTCAAATTATTGCATTGCTGAGTGTTACTCTTTTTAAGCACTTAATATTTTTTCATATTTCAGAGAATTAAACCAATGATATATTATTGTACAAACTTTAAGTACCCAACCCCACAACTGCTGAAACAGACCATGAAGAAATTTTCCAGAACTACATGAAACCTACAAGTTTAACCTCATATGTTGAAGCAATCAACCTTCTAGGTTCCTTTTTGTTTTTAGTTGGGGTCTCTCTCTGTCACCCAGGCTGGAATGCAGTGGCACAATAATACCTTCTGCAGCCTGGACTCTTGCACTCGAGTAATCTTCCTGCCTCCGCATCCTGAGTGGCCGGGACTACAGGCCTGGCTAATTTTTAAATTTTGGATAGAGAGTTTTTGTAAAGAGCATTTCTGTCTTGCCATATTTCTGAGGCTGTTCTTCAATTCTTGGGCTCAAGTAATCCTCTTGTCTTGGCCTCCCAGAGTGCTGGGAGTACAGGATGAGCTACTGCACCCAGCCCAACCTTACAGATGGCTATGGTGGCTGTTGTTGTTTTAATGTGATAATTAATCCACACCGTGTCCAAGAAAGTAACAAGAGTCACTTTCAGTGAGCAATCGCTCTTTAACTTCAGGTTCATATTCAATACAAAAATAGTTGCTCCCATTCTCAGTAATGCACAAATGTAATTTTCTAGCTCAATTGAAATAAACATCAAGATAAAAACTGCCTAGATATGGAAACTCACTACTACCTTCATGAAAACTGCCCATTGATTAGAAAAAAAGAAAAATTATTTCCAATCTAGAATTTTAAAATCCACCCGATTATCAATTAAGTGGGAGATTAGAAAAAAAAAGACATTTTTATAAATAGATTCTCAAAAATTTAATTCCTATTTATCCTTTCTTAGAATGCTACTGGAGAATACACTCCACAAAATAAGAGAAAAACGAAAGGAGAAAATAGAAGATCCCAGAACCAGAGAATCCAACACAGGAGGGAGGCTAAGAGAATCCCTATTTATGGGATGAAGGAAAATCCCAAGACTATGGTTACACAGCAGGGTAGAAGCACACTTGTCCTGAAGGGGAAAGGTTAGAAAATTTTGGAAGACTACTTAAAGAGGTGAAATTGATAGAGTATCTAACGTGTTTGAACATATTAATTGAAGATTTACACAATTAAGGGAGAGTTTGGGACTAAATTAAGTACATTAAAAAAAAGTAAATTGGCAAACAAGACACTTAAAAATTCCAAGGAAGATAAAATATTGTGTTATCAAAAAAAAAGTAATCACAGTGTAGTGCATGATTCAGCAACAAACTGTTTACATAGTCATCATAATTTAAACACTGAACATTGCTCTTTTTTTTTTTTTTTTTTTTTTGAGAGTCTCACTCTGTCTCCCAGGCTAGAGTGTAGTTGCACGATCTCAGCTCACTGCAACCTCTGCTTCCCAGGGTCAAGTGATTCTCCCACCTCAGCCTGCCTAGTAGCTGAGACTGCAGGTGTGTGCAATCAAATCTAGCTAAATCTTGTATTTTTCCTAGAGACGGGGCCTCATCATGTTGTCCAGGCTTGTTTCCAACTCTTGGGTTCAAGTGATCCTCTGCCTCAGCATGCTAAAGTGCTGGGATTAGGCATGAGCCACCATGCCCACCAGAACATTGCTGCTATTGAAGTTACATCCATACAAGAAAAATGTGGCATGGGAACGCTGTGTGGGGGAAGCTGGGGATAAAATTGAACTAAACCCTTTCATAATAGAAAGTTAATAGTTGATGCCTAAAATGGTAATATTGAGAAGTAGAAATACGTACCTTTTATATAGATTTAAGTCAGTTATGACCACAGGAATCAATCAAGAGAGTTAAGAAGGAATTAGACAATGCTGGAGGTTAGTTGGGGGAGACAAAGGATTGCTCTTTTTAATAAAAGCTTTCTGGAGGATTTTCTGTCTTTATCTTATGTGTATGATTAATTTCAATAAAAACAGAAATGTATGTCCTAAATAGGTAATAATAGTTTTAAATAGTTACTTTTAATAGTAAAAGTATGTTTTAAATAACACATATATATACATATATGGATATAGAGAGAGAGCTTATCTATGTATCAATTTAAAAACTACTTCTTTAATTAAATACAAGGATGAGTCTGGGCAGGGCTGGGAGAGGGGTGCCACCCACAGAAAGCACAAATCCCTCCCCAGCTCTTCACCATATAATTTTTAAATGGATAGTGATGAGTATCAAACTGTTATTTTATTTAAATTCCTTTGAATATATGGAAAATGTACTATTTTATTTTAAAATGCTGTATGAGGGTTATCTGGAGGGACAGAATAGGATAGAGGCATATATAAAGGGCAGTTTATTAAGGAGTATTAATTCATACGATTACAAGGTCCCACAAGAGGCCATCTGCAAGCTGAAGAGCAAGGAAACCAGTTCAACTCCCAAAGCTGAAGACCTTGGAGTCCAATGTTCAAGGCAAGGAAGCATCCAGCACCACGGAAAAAAGATAGAGGCTGGGAGGCTAAGCCAGTCTAGTCTTTCCATGTACTTCTGCCTGCTTTTATTCTGGTTGTGCTGGTGGCTGATTAGATTGTGCCCATCCAAATTAAGGATGGGTCTGCCGCTCCTAGTCCACTGACTTAAATGTTAATCTCCTTTGGCAGCACTCCTACAGACACAGCCAGGAACAATACTTTGCATCCTTCAATCAAGTTAACACTCAAAATTAACCAACACAAATGTCAATATTTAAGATGCACTAGAAACAATATCCTTTGTTACAACATATAAAAATTATGTCTTATCTTGAACAATTTTAAATATCAACTTAAACTGTTTAATGGGATTCATAATTTTTGAAATTATTTTAGGAAGTCTGAGCCCAAGCATCTCATACCAAACACCTGTCAAAAATAAACTTTTCCGTGGTTCAGTTTAATAGGCGGACTCATACTTCCCTCTGGTGGTTAAAATGGTCAAAAACACATGAGATACAAATTTGGAACTGTGGCATTTTGGAAACACAGGAATTTCATTTTCTTTTGTTGGATTAAACAAATAGCAAGTTTTGTGAAATCTGAATATAGTAAAAGGATTTTGAAAATTAGGATTTGAGAACAAAATGGACCATAGAAAAACAATTTGGTCTGCCTTTAGTAATTGTGATTTTGTGTGGAGCAAGCAAGATTTTTGCTTTCAAGAGAGATCCAAACAATACAATGCCTGTATCGTATTCAGAGATGCAATGCAGACATTCAGTTAACTGAGTGCACCTATAGGTTCATTGTGTTTTCTGTGTAACTGGAGGTTTGCTTTTGTATAAATGTCCCCATAGCATCTTTTCTTCTTACCCATCACTGTCCCCAGGGATTCCATGGTCTGACACTGGCAGTAATTAAGAATGCACATTATGGAGAGAGCATGGCTTAGTGGTATGAGTAGGGGATGATGAAATTTGAGAGAGACTATATATCTGAATTTTATCCCCACTTACCACTAACTGTGATCTTGGAAGAATTAACTTCTTTAGGCCAATTTCCGCAACAATAAAATGGTTAAAATTCAAGATGTGTGCTGCCTCTGCCACTGTGGTGTGCCCCCATAGAGGCAGGCACCCCCGCACCCTCTAGCACCCTGCTGCAGTTGGATGAGCATACACCCCACAGTGCTGCTGCTGGCACATGCAAATGAGAATAAATCATGCTGCCATTGCACTGTGAAACACTTTGGCTGACACCACCTTTGGAGTGTAGCGACCAGCCGTCTGGGAGCACCTTGGCCACCCCTCCCCTAGCACAGTGGATTTCTAACCTTGAGGAGTCAGAGAACAACCTTGGGGCTCAACACAAGTCCTCCTCAGTTAGAGCATGCAGTTTAGGAGTTGGGAACTGAGCACTGGCCTCCTAAAGTCTTCCAGAAATGAAGCCAGTCAGCTGAATCCACCTTATATCACAATCAAACCCTCCAGGTCATCAAATAGAGTAAAAGAGAAAAAATCCAAAGGTTAGTAACTTACAAGATTGAAGGAATATTCACCTACAAAGATGAGAAAGAACCAACACAAGAACTCTGACAACTCAAAAGGCCAGAGTGCCTTCTTTCCTCTAAATGACCATACCACCTCTCCAGCAAGGGTTCTGAACCAGGCTGAGATGGCTAAAATGACAGAAATAGAATTCAGAATATGGATAAGAACACAAATCATTGAGATGTAGGAATGCATCCTTAGCTTCCAATCCAAGAAAGATAAGAATCACCGTAAAACAACACAGGAGCTGACAAACAAAATAGCTAGTATAGAAAAAAAAAACATAACTAACCTGATAGAGATGAAAAACACACTACAAGAATTTTATAATGCAATCACAAGTATTAATAGTAGAATAGACCAAGGAAGAACCTCAGAGCTCAAAGACTGTCTTTCTGAAATAAGACAGACAAGAATACAGAAAAAAGAATGAAAAGAAAACAACCAAACCTTTGAGAAATATGGGACTATATTAAGAGACCAAATCTATGAATGACAGGTATACCTGAAAGAGATGGGGAAAATGGAACCAATTTGGGAAACATACATGAGGACATTATCCATGAAAACTTCCCAGCCTAGCCAGAAAGGCCAACATTCAAATTCAGGAAATGAAGAGAATCCCAGTAAGATAATTCACAAGACGATTATCCCCAAGATACATAACCATAAGATTCTCCAAGGTTGTAATGAAAGAAAAAATGTTAAAGGCAGCTAGAGAGAAAGGTTAGGTCACCTACAAAGGGAAGCCCACCATATTAACAGTGGACCTCTCAGCAGAAACCCTATAAGCCAGAAGAGATTGGAGGCCAATATTCAACATTCTTAAAGAAAAGACATTTCAACCCAAAATTTCGTATTCAGCCAAACTAAGCTTCATAAGCAGAGAAGAAATAACATTTCAGACAAGCAAAAGCTGAGGGAATTTATTACCACCAGACCTGCCTTACAAGAGGCCCTGAAGGAAGCACTAAATATGGAAAGAAAAGATCATTATCAGCTACTACAAAAACACACATAAGTGTGTTATAGACCAGTGACATTATAAAATAACCATATAACCAGCTAACATCATGATGACAGGATCAAATCCACACATATCAATACTAACCCTGAATGTAAATCAGCTAAATGCCCCCAATTAAAAGTCACAGAGTGCAATCTGGATTTAAAAAAACAACAACAAAAACCATTGGTATGCTGTCTTCAAGAGACCCATCTCACATGAATGACATTTACAGGCTCAAAATAAAACAATGGAGAAAAATCTACCAAACAAATGAAAAACAGAAACAAGCAGGGGTTGCAATCCTAACTGCTAACAAAACACTTTAAACCAACAAGATCAAAAAAGATAAAGAAGGGCATTACATAATGGTAAGGGTTCAATTCAACAAGAAGGCCTATCTATCTTAAATATATATGCACCCAACATAGGAGCACCCAGATTCATAGAGCAAGTTTTTAGAGACCTTCAAAAAGACTTAGACTTTCAAACAATAACAGTGGGAGATTTTAACACCCTACTGACCGTATTAGATCACTGAGGCAGAAAATTAACAAAGATATTCAGGACCTGAACTTAGCACTGGATCAAATGGACCTAATAGACACCTACAGGACATGTGCAAGGATATTAATCTCAGGGTTGTTTGTAATAATAGGAAGTTAGCTAAACTAGAAAGCTAAATGGAGAAACAAAAAAAATGGGGAGATTTATGAAACCAAGGTAGACATTTAAAACCAAAACACCACTGTTACAAATTATAAACAAATTAGAAACAGCATGGGGCAAAACAACCACAGCTGAAAACCAAATCGCTGGCCTAGAGAGAAAGACATAAGACAATCACAGCAGATGTACAATAAGAAAAACAGAATGAGGCCAGGCACAGTGATTCACACCTGTAATCCCAGCACTTTGGGAGGCTGAAGTGGGTGGATCACCTGAGGTCAGGAGTTTGAGAACAGCCTACCCAACATGGAGAAACCCCATCTCTACTAAAAATACAAATATTAGCCAGACGTGGTGGCATACAACCTGTAGTCCCAGCTACTCAGGAGGCTGAGGCAAGAGAATCACTTGAACACAGGAGATAGAGGTTGCAGTGAGTCAGGACTGCACCATTGCACTCCAGCTTGGCGACAGAGTGAGACTCCGCCGCAAAAGAAAAAAGACAAAAAGAAAAAGTAAAATAGGTAGAAGAAATTATATAGAAGATTGTAGAAAAAAAGGACAATGAAACAGAAAATATATTCATAGATATTATTTTCTTAAAATAACTTTCATAAATGGAAGAAATAATGCAATCTACAATATGAAAAAGTATACAGATTATCAACATAAACACATGTTCTGGTTAAGTTACTGAAATTAAGAACAAAAAATTCTTCATGCTTCCATACAAAACAAATCACTAACTACATGATGAAAAAGGCTAACAGAAGAAGACGTCACAATAGCTACATAAGGCTGAGGGAAAGAAACTTTGACCTCTGGGCATGATATTCAATCAAGTGGTTACACAGATGAAAGGCAGGCCTCACTGAACTGGCAGAACAGTGAAGTCTCTGCACAATCCATTGAATGACAGAACAGACTCTCCCTAGAGATTAAAGTAGAAATCTTGGGTGGCAGCACAGAGGCCTGGGCCTGGCAGTGGCCCTCCATGATGCATGCGTTTGAGTCACCCCCAGTGCCACAGGGGTCCCAGGCGGCAGCTGGGCAGGAGCGGGCAGGAGCTCGGCTGGCCTGGAAACCCTGCTGTTGGCGCCCCTGGAGACAGAGGCACACAGTGGACAAGGTGGGACTCTAGCATGCCTAGAGATGACGCCAAAGCTGCAGGGCTTCCAGTTCCGGAGTTGCACCCTGTTGTTAGATATAGTGAACCTCAAGTTTCTCTTCTAAGAATCAGTATATCCATATGTTCAGCTCTCTTATTCTTTCTCTATTTTAAAGTTTAACTTTCTTGTAGTTTCAGTAAACAACCTTTTCCACCAGTTCTAATCAGTAGTTCACTTCCGTTCCCATCCCTTGCCCCATCCTGACTCATCCCAGTCACCTGCTCTGGTCACCTGTTTTCACCTCTGCTTACCTGCTATGACCTGCTGGTAACCGCCCTTCCTGCCAAACTACTCATCCCGCCACTCCTGCTCATAAACCTGCTCCCTTTAAAACAGCCAATCGGAATTAGACTAGACTGTGCAGTCTAACCCTAGACAATAGGGGAACAACACAGCAGTAGGGGTGACCTCCCTCAGGCATAAGTACCCTTTCCCCTCCTTGTCCATTGTTCAATCTGTGAGCCACACCCTTCTATAGAAGTTAATTGTCTTGCCGAGGAAATTCATATTCTAGTGCTACTTCTTTTGCAGCATTGAAAATTCTACTTACAACACTGTGTCGGGGCCATGCCAGGTGGTGGCCCCCATGGTGACCAGAGCCAGCTTGGCCTGGAGGCTGCGGAGCTGCCACATGGGGCACAGCTGTCCTACACGCCCACACTGCACACCCAGGTCTTCGTTCACAATGCCAACTACCAAAAGGAAAACCTGCATCGTGAGGTGTACCCTGAGGACCAGCCCCTCATCATGCAGTTCTGTGCCAATGACCCGGAGGTGTTTGTTCAGGCGGTTCTCCTGGCTCAGGATTACTGTGACACCATCAACCTGAATTTGGGCGACCTATAGGTGATAGCCAAGAGAAGTCACTACCACGCCTTCCTGCCAGACAAGTCAACCTGTTCCAAAGAATGATTGTGCTGGCCCACGAGAGACTCTTTTTTCCCATCATGTGCAAAATCCGTGTCTTCCCAGAGATTGGCAAGACCATGAGGTATGTCCAGATCCTGGAGAAGGCCATCTGTCAGTTGCTGACTGTGCATGGGTGCACCAAGGAGTAGAAGAGGCCCCTGTCGGGCGCAGCATCCTGGGAGCACATTAAGGCCATGGGGAAGGCTGTGGCCATCCTTGGGTTTACCAACAGAAACATCCAGTGACTGCCGAATGTGGAGCGCTACATTCGAGACACGGGCTTACAGGGCGTCCTGAGAGCAGAAGGTAACCGGTACAACCTCGCCCTATTTGAGGGCTGGAACCCTGCCGTGTGGGAACTGGTCAGGGAGTACCTGGACATCGAGCAGGAGCACCCTGCCTGCTGTCCTGCGTCGGGGTCCACCTCTTCAAGGTGTGGCACCACAGCTGCAGGTACATCAGCAGGTGCAAGAGGAGCTGGCCAGGGTGAAGACCCTGGAGGGCACCAATGCCATGAGCCAGGAGCTGAAGCTCCAGTGTGAGGAGGAGATATCCAGGCAGGAGGGAGCAAAAGCCACCGCCGACTTGCTCTCCCACTAGATCTGCCAGCCCTATGTCCGGACGAGGCCCAGGTTGGTAAGCAAAGTGGGTGCGCACAGCAAGCAGACCCTGGAAGAGAAGGAGTGTGGAACTGACGTCCTGTCCAAGAACAAGCAGAAGCAGCAGCTGAGGAGCCCCCACAAGACCTTCGACCCCTCTCTGGAACCAAAATATGCAAAGTCTGACCAGTGTGGAAGCCCAGAGGGCAACAGGTGTGTGTTCAGCCACGGCTGCTGCAAGAAGCGATCCTCCAAAGAGACCGTGGACTGCCTGAGCCGTGGACTGCTTTTTTAACCACACTGGAGAAGTCTCTGGTCTGAGCTGTAGGAGCGTCACCTGACAGGACCTGGAACATGAGGTGGCTTCTTCCAAGTCATGGGCAGTGCCCTGGACTGAAGGCCCCAGAACCCCCACCCCTCAGGACTGCTGCTGGAGCCTGGATATGTCCTACTTGAGGAAACGCCTTTTATTTGGGGAATCTCCTACTACTTAACACGGAAAGAAGCGCTCATGTCCTCTCCTCGGCCCACTCTGGGGGCTTGGAAATGCAGCAGGGAGCAGGCCCCAGGCTGGATTCACCTTGTTCTCCCAATGTTTGTGTTCAAAAGTGAACAAATCATTTCAAAGATAAAAAAAAAAAAGAAAGAAGTGTTGATAAAATGACTGCAAATGAATATTAAATGTACATATAGAAATAAATGAACCAGTGTAGACATTTTGATTGTGGAATACGATGTATGTGTTGCAAAACTTGACAGATTAACAATATAGGCTAGTTAATAAAATATCAGAAGAGAAAATAAGGGAAGGGGACACAGAGAAGTGTACCAAATGTTTTATATTTCATAATGAAGAGTTATTAGACACTGTGTGAATTTTGTAAATCAAGAGTTAAGAGGTATAATATTAAAATTTATAAAAATATCCAAAACAAGAACTAAAAACAGACCTTTCAGATTATCAGAAAAGAATACACAGAAAGAGAGCAAATCAAAGATAATATATAAAGTAAAAGAGACTATAAAGCACTATATATTAAAAAAATAAGATGAAAGAACACTAAACATAAATATATCTGTCCTTCGAATAAACATAAGTGGAATAAATGCATCTTTTTTTTTTGGGAATTCACAATTGAAATTCCAAAAGAACTGTGAGCAATCTTCTGTCACTGCAACCTCTGCTTCCCAAGTTCAAGTGATTCTCCTGCCTCAGCCACATGAGTAGCTGGAACTATAGGCGTATGTCACCATGCCCAGCTACTTTTGTATATTTTTAGTAGAAACGGGGTCTCACTATGTTGGCCAGGCTGGTCTCAAACTCCTGACCTCAGGTGATCCACCACTTCAGCCTCCCAAAGTGCTGGGATTACAGGCATGAGTCACTGCATCCGGGGTACTTTTTAAAAATTTGCTGTCTTTTGTCTGTCATATTGATGCAGGATTTTTGCTTCTTAGTTCAGCTAAAACCCAGGTTCTTATGACCAGGAGAAATTTAGGCACATGGTCACATTGAAGGGTACGGCGGACTGATTTATTAGGTGAAAAGAAAGCTCTCCACAAAGAAGGGAGTCCTGCCAACAGGCTCCCATCTCACAGACTGAATACTAGGCCACTGCACATGAGCTGAAGAGGCCAGGCTCCTTCCCCTGCATAAGGTACCAATCCCTGGAGGCTCCACCCCATTCTCCCAGTGCACAAGCAGGACCCCAGTCTGTTGCGGATATGCCCAGACAAGGCCCTGGGCAAGTACCTTTATCTGCCTTCTGCATCTATCATTTCCTCTTCTAAAGAAGTACATCTGGCCTGGCACGGTGACTCACACCTGTAATTCCAGCACTTTGGGAGGCCGAGGCGGGTGGATCAGAGGTTGGGAGTTTGAGACCAGCCTGACCAACATGTAGAAACCCCGTCTCTACTAAAAATATGAAAAATTAGCCAAGTGTGGTGGCACATGCCTGTAATCCCAGTTACTCGAGAAGCTGAGGCAGGAGAATCACTTGAACTCGGGAGGCTGAGGAAGGAGAACTGCAATGAGCCGAGATGGTGCCATTGCATTCCAGGCTGGGCAGTAAGAGTGAAATTCCATCTCAAAAAAGAAAAAAAAAAAAAAAAAGAAGTACATCTAACTGCCATTAGAATAAGGATAAGGGCAAAGACCGATCTTAACTGCTTCCTGCTGACAAAGAGCATTGTTTTGGGAAGATGGCAATCAGATCTCCCTCAGAGGCCTATCTAAGGGTCCTCAGTAAAAGGGGGCTATCATTTAAGGTTCGGTTGATGATCGTTTGGAGTTCAATGGCCTGAAGGCAAGAAACGAGAAACTGGGTTGTTAGAAAACATGTAGCAAAATGAAACTTTTTGCTACATGTTTTGTAGGGTATGGACAGCTCAAAAATTCCAAGCTGCTAACACACCCAGATAACTGGTGGCTATGCTAAGATTTGGGTGCATGGGGCTTGGCTTTGGTGAGCTCGCTTGGTCTTACTCTCCCAAAAAGGAAATCTCCAGGTTATGAGCACCCTATTTACTCTAATCGCCTGGCAGGATTTGCAGGATAATTACTCAGAATTAAAAATATTGATCTAGATTTTTACATTATCCATTTCTTTTGTTCCTTCTGAGCTGCAGCCAGAGATTGCTGGTTGGAACAGGAGCAAGTAGGGTTAGTCTAAAATGTAGGCAGAAACTTAAAAACAACTAATGAGTTTAGAATTTAATGACAAATGTATGATAAGTTTTGAAACATAATTTCTCTCTCTCCAGTTCTCAATACTATTAAAAGGAAATCGTGATAAGCCTGAGTTGTTTTCAAAATAGACTTTAGTCTTAAAACTTGGCTTGATTACTTGCATAAAGTGCAACAAGAATAATTGTTTTTACATAGGCTTTTTTGGGGGGTGGGGGATGGAGTTTCACTCTTGTTGCCCAGACTGGCGTGCAATGGTACAATCTTGGCTCACTGGAACCTCCACCTCCTGGGTTCAAGTGATTCTCCTGCCTCAGCCTACATAGGCTTTTTAAATTGGCTTTGATAGAATTCTGTTCCATAAGGAATCTCAGATAGGACTTTCTAAAGCTGAGCCCAGCCATGAGTTTGTACCCTCAAATACCTATGAGTTGGGTAAACTCTGCTCTTCTTGAGCTCCCAAGAACATGGGGTTCCAGAGCCTGTTAGAAAGTGACATTCTTTACTCACCAGAGGTTAGGAATCCTTTACAGGGACGATGTAGACAAGGTATGAGGCCAGTTTTCCCAAGGGGCTTTTATCAGCTCTGCAAGTCAAGCTTGATTCCTTCAAGGGAAGCATACCCTTCCAATCAATGCCTTGGTAAAACAATCAGTTTCTTCCTTTGCATCTGTTGCAAAAGAAAATGGATTCTTATTGCATTGATGCAAACAACTATATCACCATAAGTCAGGCATACTCATTGAGAGGGTCGACCTTCCCCTCCTCCTGCTTCCTGGCCTCCACCTCCCTCCTCCCTTCCAGATGGGAAGGAGGGTGAAAAAGAGATAAAATACGAAAGAGCTTGAATCCGTGGTCAGGTGACTTGCTGACACCACTGACCAGGCCATCAAGAGGCCCAAGGACTGGGAAGATGACTCCCTTTTTGGTTCCCAGCGTCTCTGCTATCTATAAACCTTGAAAGAATTGCAAAGAATGTATCACTACAGGCCAGAGCCCAGCACTGGATCACGTCCTCCACGTTTGCATGACCCAGGCCCCCTCCTGGAAGTATCTCTGCAAACCAATAATTGACTGCCTTTGTCTTGTCTCTGTAAGCCCTCTCCCCTGCCTGCTCCCACTCACGCTGCATATGAACTAGCAAATCAATGAAGCCAAAGGTTGTGAGGTCAAACATCTAGCCAATGGACAATGACACAGTTTCACCTCAGTTTCCCCTTTAGCGTTGTAAGCTATAAAAAAGGAAGAAGCTGCTTCTCAGGGAACTTGGTGGATAAAGCATTAGCCTCTCAAAGCTCCCCACTAAATAAAAAGCTGTTGCCTTTCTCATTTTGGTGTTCGAGAGGTTTGTTCCCCACCAATCCTGCTACATCATGACAAATTTCCAAATCCTGAAGAAGCCAGAGAGGAAAACAAGTATGCTCCAAATTTTGTTCTCAGGAATATAAATTACTCAATTATTAAAGGCTACAAATAGCTCAAAATACATATCCTTGACTCTGAAAAACAAAAGAATCAGCAGTGTTCCAAGCAAAAGTCAAAAAAGATTATTTCAATTTTCAATTAGTTCAGTCCTTTCAGTTTACTCTTGCTTTGCTTGATATTCATGAACACTTCAGTTCTTCATGAGTCCTGTTGTACTTTTTAAAATTCCACTGTCACAATCCCTAAAGTTATCAGAAAAGTTATCGTCTTTAAACCATGTTTTAAAGAGGATCAAAACAAGACAATTGTCTGTGAATAACAAAACGTCCAGGGTAGTTACTGTTGAAGCATGATTGACAAAGAAATTTGGTTATCTCTGTGGTTTATAATAACTTAACTTAATAACCTTAATTGTGATTGATAGCATATACTCAGACATCAGAATTTTAGAAATCCCATACAATTTTGAAACTGATATTAATATTATTTCCTAAAGTACAATCTGAAGAAGATTAAACATCATATTGGTGATCCACATACAAAATACCTGTCAAATAATCCTGTTTACCTCTCTTTTGGGTGTTCCAGGGGTCCTCTGTGCCATGCAAAAGCTAGGGATCAGGAAAGACAATCTTGAGGCTGAAATTTGATTTTGGGAAGTCTGTTAATGTTATAAAATAGAATTCCATATTACCATAAGTTATTTACTTTCCCAAAATGATGACTCAAAAAATTTAAAACAAGGTAAAAACTTTTACTCCTTAAGAGGGAAAACTTAGCTTTCCAAACAATTTGTCTCCTGCCTTCTCTTTCTTTTCCTTGGCAGCCTATCCACAAGGCAAACAGAAATATTTCATTATCCTTTACTATTACATGAAAATCTTGTACATGGGAGAGAAAGCCAAATTTTATCCTTACATTAGTTTACTATTAATGTCAGCCCCAAATTTCTAATGAAATCTTATAGACAATTCTATCCAATCTTAACCAATTTAGGAGTAAGATTCTTATAACCTTTTATAAACCTTTAGAAATTTTGCTAAAGAGCAGATTAGTGTTTTAAGGGAGACTTGTTTGCTTTTGTTTTAAAGTTCAATTTACAGAAAAACCATATATTACCCTATTGAATTTAGTCAATGTTCACACACAGAATTTCTTTTGCAAGATTAATTTTTATAATCCTTCTGTAACTTTCTTCAACCTTTAACTTTATTTTATCTAATTTAAAACAATCCTTTTACCATAGGCAAAAGTCTACATTTCCATGCCTTCTTATAATATTTTACTAAGATTATATGATTAACGATTATTTACTAAGATTAAGGCCTATGTCCACAGGCCTTACCATGTTGTAACAGTTCTCAAAAGCCAAAGAAACAGTTTACAACTTTAAAACATTTAGCAAATCTAAAAATAATTTAGACCACCTATCTCCATTTTAACTACATTTGCATTTTACCAATACTCTTTGGCCTAATAAACAGGTATAGCTGGAAGACAAAAACAGATTTTGAGAGGGATCCCTCTGCCTCTAATTCCTGGAGCTCCATGAGGAGAGCAGAGGTCTCTCCCAAAATGGAATTAGTGGCACCTTTTCTGTTTTTCCCAGGCCATCAGAAATTATCTTAAGGCCTCTCATGTGTGTATTAAGGGTGGCAAGACAAAACGGAGAAAAAGGAATTCAGTCAACTGAGAAAACAACCTTTTTCCAGCAAAATAAGCTCCAAAAAAAGAAAAACATAAAGGCCTTTTAAATATACCTATAACCTGGATATCTACTTTTTTTTTTTGAGATGGAGTCTCACACTGTTGCCCAGGCTGGAGTGCAGTGGTGTGATCTCAACTCACTGCAACCTCTGCCTCCTAGGTTCAAGCAATTCTCCTTGCCTCAGCCTCCCAAGTAGCTGGGATTACAGGCGCCCACCACCACACCTGACTAATTTCTTTTTGGATTTTTAGTAGAGACGGGTTTCACTACATTGGCCAGGCTGGTCTCAAACTCCTGACCTTTTGATCCACCCACCTTAGCCTCCCAAAGTGCTGGGATTACAGGTGTGAGCCACCGTACCCAGCCCAATATCCACTTTTAATTAAACTGAGCACTCATTAAGAACATCCTTTCAAATCCTTTATTACCCCACTTTACCCATGTCAAGCAGCCAGTATTTCTAGCTTTTGAACTTTACCAGAGGTAACCTCCCAGGTGCTCAGAGAAAGAAAATTGAAGTTGGTTCATGGAGGGGAAGAGAATCAACAAATAGTAAACATGCAGATAACAAACCAGAAAGGACCCATTACCGAAGCCAGGATTGAACCCAGGCTGCCACTGTAAAATGGCAGAGGCTAAAACAAAGCACTGACACGTGGTTACAGGTCACACTTCCAAGGACATAAAACAAGATGGAACCTGCAGCAAAGTTTGCCACTGACCTGTTTGCCAGGCTTGCTTGAACAGTGGGCCTATGGAGTCCTAGGCCCACATAGAATCCTAAAGTACCCCTCTTTCTGACAGAATCATACAGAGAGACATGCAAAGCACGCTAGATTGGCTACAGCTTTAGATCAACCTCACAAATCCTTTTTCACAATTGAAACTTTACAGAGAATATAAACAGTGATACTTGTCGTTCTCTTTACTGGCTTGCACAGGGACAGGGAGACCAAAAGCCTCACTGGTTTAAAAAAACTTTATTTTGCCAGCATGTCAGGCTTCTGGATTCCCTCCCGCCAAGTTCAATCCTAAGCCACCCAGCTTAAGGCTTGGGAAATTAACTTTTCCCAGTTTGGAGGATACATTTGAGGGGAGTGCCCTGCAGCATGGAGGCACAACAACTCATCTGTGAAGAGAGGACAGAGGAGGAAAAATGTGGCATTTCTTTCAAAGGAGCCCCAGGACTCGGGATGCATTTGAAAGAGGTGTAGACTGAAAATGAATGGCTGCTCCTCTAGAAAGAGGGGAGGGAGGCATCCCTAATTCCCTTCTCTTCCTAGTGAATACCTGGGGTACATGAGGTAGAGAAAGCAACATATCCCTCTTTCTTTATTCCATCCTTATATCCCTGAGTCCCAGTGACCATGACAGTGTGCCCTCCTTGGGTGTCAAAGCAGGTTTCACTCATGTTAACAGTGGGACCTAGGAAGTGGGATTATCCTCTGTTACCCATGTATACTCTATCTCTCGGGCTGTCAGTAGCTTTTGAGCTCCCTAGACCTCATTTATGCCATGGATACTAGCAGGACACTTATCTATGAAATGTGAAGCTTGGCTTAATCAGCAGGAATTAGTCATGCTCACCTGCACTGTACCTTTGTACTTCCCTTATCATCTGCCTCGGGATCCCTTAGATATAGTTCTCTTTCCTAGGGCTTCAACCTGAAGCTTGGAATTGAGTTTGGGACAAGATAACTGCCTCGGGGGGTTGCATGGACTCCTTATCATAGGCTGAATGCTAAGGTGAAGCTGTGGAATTGAGTCCTCCTCCAACAAGAGAGAGACAAGGATGTCTTCTTGGGAATTGGGGTCCTGACCTAGTAAAACGTCTTCTAAAAGGAAGAAAAAAACCTCTCATAAAAGTTAAGTCCTGACAGGGTGAAGAAAATTGAAAATACAGCTTAAATGCAGGGCTGTGTTAACTGCTGACAGGGTGGAGAAAAGGAAAAAAAAAAAAACACCAGCTTAAATGCAGAGCTGGAAAGATGCCTGGAGGAAGAACCTCTTATTCTTATGCAAATGGATTTCTCCAACAAGAAGATAATTTTTTTTTTTTTTTGAGATGAAGTTTCACTCTTGTTGCCCAAGCTAGAATGCAATAGTATGATCTTGGCTCACTGCAACCTCTGCCTCCCAGGTTCAAGTGATTCTGCTGCCTCAGCCTCCCAAGTAGCTGGGATTACAAGTGCCCACTCCATGCCCAGCTAATCTTTTGTATTTTTAGTAAAGACAGCATTTCACCAGGTTGGCCAAGCTGGTCTTGAACTCTGACCTCAGGTGATGCACCTGCCTTGGCCTCCCAAAGTGCTAGGATTACAGGTGAGAGCCACTACACCCAGTCAAGGGAAACTTTTAATTGTTGTTTCTTCCCTGGGGTTTGGACCAAGCTGGACCCCTCAGCCTGGGGAAGGGAATATTCTGTGTGTATGTAGCGGGAAATGCTGTCCAGCTCGCCTCACAGGGCCTGAACCCTCAAGGTCACCTTGGGGTGGACAGTGTCAGTGGCTCATTCCCGCCCTGTATGGCCACTGGACACAGCATGCACATGCAGCGAAAATGGCCATGCACCCCAGCCGGGAGGAAAGCGGGGCAGGAACCTGCCGCTCACCCATTTGTCCAACACGTGCACCTGTGGCCACTGAGGTGGGGGTGGAACACCCCCAATACTGTAAAAGAAAACATAGGTGACATTACAGTCCCCCCTAAAAAGAAGGAAAGTGCCATGGAAAAGGCTGGGTTGGACAGAGACCAATATTCCCAACCCGGAGAACAACAAGCGCTGGTGGGGTGGGGTGGAGGGGTGGGCACAGTTTCCTCTAGCCTCAGAAGAAGTCCGAGGACAAAAAGGCTCAGAAATAAAAGGGAAAGAAATTTTTGGTTCACATTTTACTCACTCCTTCTCATATCTCCAAACAGGACCCCGAAATGATGCAGGATTTTTGCTCCTTAGTTCAGCTAAAATCTGGGTTCTTGTCTCACGACCAGGAAAAATTAGGCACACAGGCACATTGAAGGATGAGAGGGATGAATTTAGTAGGCAAAAAGAAAGCTCTCAGCAAAGAAAGAGGCTTTTCTGCCAACAGGCTTCCACCTCACAGATAGAATACCAGGCCACCACACACAAGCTGAAAAGGCAGTCTCTGTCCCCTGTGTAAGGTGCGAATCCCTGGTGGCTTCACCCCATTTTTCCAGTGCACATGCAGGCCCCCAGCCTGTTATGGACATACCCAGACAAGGCCCTGTGCAGGTTCCTTTATCTGCCTTCTGCATCTATCAATATTGTACAGGATAAGGTGATGGCCCTTTTTTTTTTTAAAGAATGAAAGAGAGAAAGAAAGAGGAAGAGATTTTAGAAAAAGAGAGAAAAGGAGAAAGAAAGAAACAGCAAAAGAAAGAAAAAAAGAATGAAAGAGAAAGAAGGAGGAAGAGATTTTAGAAAAAGAGAGAAAAGGAGAAAGAAACAGCAAAAGAAAGAAAAAAAAGGATGAAAGAGAGAAAGAAAGAGGAAGAGAAAGAGGGAGAGAGAATGGGATTCTTGTTTTATTGCCCAGGCTAGAATGCAGTCTAAAAATGGGTATTAAAAACCTCTTTTATGCCAATAATTGTG
>CAUYQU010042149.1:0-11137 GCA_963574635.1 Cheracebus regulus
GTTTAATTAGATCCCATTTGTCTATTTTGGCTTTTGTTGCCAATGCTTTTGGTGTTTTAGTCATGAAGTCCTTGCCTATGCCTATGTCCTGAATGGTTTTGCCTAGGTTTTCTTCTAGGGTTTTTATGGTATTAGGTCTTAGGTTTAAGCCTTTAATCCATCTGGAGTTAATTTTAGGGTAAGGTGTCAGGAAGGGGTCCAGTTTCTGCTTTCTGCACATGGCTAGCCAGTTTTCCCAAAACCATTTATTGAACAGGAAATTCTTTCCTCATTGCTTGTTTTTGTGAAGTTTGTCAAAGATGAGATGGCTGTAGATGTGTGGCATTGCCTCTGAGGCCTCTGTTCTGTTCCATTGGTCTGCATCTCTGTTTTGGTATCAGTACCATGCTGTTTTGATTACTGTAGCCTTGTAGTATAGTTTGAAGTCAGGTAACATGATGCCTCCAGCTTTGTTTTTTTGCTTAGAATTGTCTTGGCTATGAGGGCTCTCTTTTGGTTCAATATGAAGTTTAAGGTGGTTTTTCCCAGTTCTGTGAAGAGGGTCATAGGTAGCTTGATAGGGATAGCGTTGAATCTGTAAATTACTTTGGGCAGTATGGCCATTTTCACAATATTGATTCTTCCTAACCATGAGCATGGAATGTTTTTCCATCTGTTTGTGTCCTCTCTTATTTCCTTGAGCAGTGGTTTGTAGTTCTCCTTGAAGAGGTCCTTTACATCTTTGGTAGTTATAGTCCTAGGTATTTTATTCTGTTTGTAGCAATTGTGAATGGCAGTTCATTCTTGATTTGGCTCTCTTTAATTCTGTTATTGGTGTATAGGAATGCTTGTGATTTCTGCACACTGATTTTATATCTTGAGACTTTGCTGAAGTTGCTTATCAGTTTAAGAAGATTTGGGGCTGAGATGATGGGTTCTTCTAAATATACAATCATGTCATCTGCAAACAGAGACAATTTGGCTCCTTTCCTAATTGAATACTCTTTATTTCTTTTTCTTGCCTGATTGCTCTGGCTACAACTTTCAATACTTATTGAATGGGAGTGGTGAGAGAGGGCATCCTTGTCTAGTGCCAGATTTCAAAGGAAATGCTTCCACTTTTTGCCCATTCACTATGATATTGGCTGTGGGTTTGTCAATAATAGATTTTACAATTTTGAGATACATTCCATTGATACCTAGTTTATTGAGAGTTTTTAGCATAAAATGCTGTTGACTTTTGTCAAAGGCCTTCTCTGCATCTATTGAGATAATCATGTGGTTTTTGTCTTTGGTTCTGTTTATGTGGTGGATTACATTTATAGACTTGCATAAGTGGAACTAGCCTTGCATCCCTGGGATGAAGCCTACTTCATCATGATCAATAAGCTTCTTGATGTGCTATTGCAGTTGGGTTGCCAGTATTTTATTGAAGATTTTTGCATCTACGTTCATCATGGATATTGGCCTGAAGTTTCCTTTTTTGGTTTAGTCTCTGAGTTCCTCTTTGTACATCTGTTAGAATTCTGCTGTGAACTCCTCTGGACCTGGGCTTTTTTTGGTTGGTAGGCTATTAATTGCTGCCTCAACTGCAGCCCTCGTTATTGGTCTATTCAGGGTTTCAGTTTCTTCCTTGTTTAGGCTTGGGAGGGTACAAGTGTCCAGGAGTTTATCCATTTCTTCCAGGTTTACTGGTTTATGGGCATAGAGTTGTTTGTAGTAATCTCTGATGGTAGTTTGTATTTCTGTGGAATCAGTGGTGATATCCCCTTTATAGTTTTTTATTGCATCTATTTGATTCTTCTCTCTTTTCTTTTTTATAATCTGGCTAGCAGTCTGTCTACTTTGTTGATCTTTTTGAAGAACCAGCTCCTGGATTTATTGATTTTTTTTGAAAGGTTTTTTGTGTCTCTGTCTCCTTCAGTTCTGCTCTGATCTTAGTTATTTCTTGTATTCTGCTAGCTTTTGAGTTTTTGATCTCGCTCCCCATGATAGGGTGTCAATTTTAGATCTTTCCTTGATTCTCATGTGGGCATTTATTGCTATAAATTTCCCTCTCGACACTGCTTTAAATGTTTCCCAGAGATTCTGGTACGTTGTGTCTTCATTCTCATTGGTTTTGAAGAACATCTTTATTTCTGCCTTCATTTCCTTGTTAATCCAGTCAACATTCAAGAGCCAGTTGTTCAGTTTCCATGAAGTTGTGCGGTTCTGAGTTAGTTTCTTAATCCTGAGTTCTAATTTGATTGCACTGTGGTCTGAGAGACTGTTATGACTTCCATTCTTTTGCGTTTGCTGAGTAGTGATTTACTTCCAGTTATGTGGTCAATTTTAGAGTAGATGCAGTGTGGCGCAGAGAAGAATGTATATTCTGTGGATTTGGGGTGGAGAGTTCTGTAGATTTCAATTAGGTTTGCCTGGTCCAGATCTGAGTTGAATTCTGGATATCCATGTTAATTTTCTGTCTCATTGAACTGTCTGATATTGACAGTGCAGTGTTAGTCTCCCACTATTATTGTGTGGGAGTCTAAGTCTCTCTGTAGGTCATCAAGAACTTGCTTTATGTATCTAGATGCTCCTGTGTTGGGTGCTTATATATTTAGGATAGTTAGCTCTTCTTGTTGCATTGATCCTTTTACCATTATGTAATGTCCTTCTTTGTCTCTTTTGATCTTTGTTGGTTTAAAGTCTATTTTATTAGAGACTAGGATTGTAACTCTTTTTTTTTTTTTTTGCTCTCCATTTGGTTGGTAAATCTTCCTCCATCCCTTTATTTTGAGCCTATGTGTGTCCTTGCATGTGAGATGGGTTTTCTGAATACAGTACACCAATGGTTTTTGACTTTTTATCCAATTTGCCAGTCTGTGTCTTTTGATTGAGGCATTTAGCCCATTTACATTTAAGGTTAATATTGTTATGTGTGAATTTGTTCTTGCCATTTTTATGCTAGCTGGTTGTTTTGCCCATTAGTTGATGCAGTTTCTTCATTGTGTCCATGGTCTTTACCATTTGGTACATTTTTGGAGTGGCTGGTACTGGTTGTTCCTTTCTATGTTTAGTGCTTCTTTCAGGAGCTCTTGTAAGCCAGGCCTGGTGGTGATGAAATCTCTGAGCAATTGCTTGTTCGTAAAGGATTTTATTTCTCCTTCGTTTGTGAAGCTTAGTTTGGCTGGATATGAAATTCTAGGTTGAAAGTTCTTTTCTTCAAGGATGTTGAATATTGGCCCCCACTCTTTTCTGGCTTATAGGGTTTCTGCTCAGAGATCCACTGTGAGTCTGATGGGCTTCCCTTTGTGGGTGATCTGACCTTTCTCTCTGGCTGCCCTTAGCATTTTTTCCTTCATTTCAACCGTGGTGAATCTGACGATTATGTGCCTTGGGGTTGCTCTTCTTGAGGAATATCTTTGTGGTGTTCTCTGTATTTCCTGGGCTTGAATATTGGCCTGCCTTGCTAGGTTGGGGAAGTTCTCCTGGATACTATCCTGAAGAGTATTTTCCAGCTTGGATTAATTCTGGCTATCACATTCAGGTACACCTATCAAACGTAGATTAGGTCTTTTCACATAATCCCATATTTCTTGTAGGCTTTGTTCATTTCTTTTCATTGTTTTTCTCTAATATTGCCTTCTCATTTTATTTCATTAAGTTGATCTTCAATCTCTGATATCCTTTCTTATGCTTGGTCTATTTGGTTGTTGAAACTTGTGTATGCTTCATGCATTTCTCATGTTATGTTTTTCAGTTCCATCAAGTCATTTCTTCTTCTTTAAGCTGTTTGTTCTCGTTAGCGTTTCGTCTAACCTTTTTTCAGTGTTCTTCGTTTCTTTGCATTGGGTTAGAACATGTTCTTTTAGCTCAGAGAAGTTTGTTATTACCCACCTTCTGAAGTCTGTGTCTGTCAATTCCTCAGACTCATTCTCTATCCAGCTTTGTTCCCTTGCTGGTGAGGAGTTGTGATCTCTTGGAGGAGCAGAGGCTTTCTGGTTTTTGGTGTTTTCATCATTTTTGCACTGGTTTCTTCCCATCTTTGTGGATTTATCTACCTGTGGTCTTTGTAGTTGGTGACTTTCAGACGGGGTCTCTGAGTGGATGTCCTTTTCGTTGATGATGAAGTTATTTCTTTCCGTGTTTTAGTTTTCCTTCTAACAGTCAGGCTTCTCTGCTGTAAGACTGCTGGAGGTCCACTCCAGACCCTGCTTGCCTGGGGATCACCTGTGGTGGCTGCAGAACATTAAGGGTTGCTGCCAGTTTCTTCTGTTATCTTCGTCCTGGAAGGGTATCTGCTAGTTGTCAGCCTGAGCTCTCCTTTATGAGGTGTCTTTTTGGATATATGGGGATCAGGGAGCTACTTGAGGAGACAGTCTGTCCCTTATAGGAGCTCAAGTGCTGAGCTGTGAGCTTTGGTGTTCCTTTCAGAGCTGCTGGGAAGGTAAGTTTAAGTGTGCTGCAGCAGAACTCATAACTGCATTTTTTTTCCCAGGTGCTCTTTCCTGGGAAGGTGGGGCTTTGTTTAGAAGTTCCTGATGTGCTGCTGCCTTTTTTCACAGATGCTCTGTCCAGCAAAGAGGTAATCTAGTCACAGTCTGCCAGCAGAGCCATTGCTGAGCTTCTGTCAGCTCTGCCCAGCTGCTGTGTGAACTTCCTTGCAATTTTGTTTACAGAGGTACTGTTAGAACTGCCTAGGTAATGGAGGTCTCCCTCAGTAATGGCAGACTGCCTCAGTAGTGGCTGACATCCTTCACCCCACCTAGCTGTACCATCTGGGGTCCAGCTGTGCTTGCTGTGAAACTCCAGAGCGTTTCACATTGCTGGACTTTGCGGGGGTGGGACCCACTGAGACAGATCACCAGGCTCCCTGTTTCAGCCCCCTTTTTATTCAGTTGAATGGGTGGCTCTGTCTCCAAGGCGTTCCAGGCACCAGTTGAAAAAGCCACTCAGATTTGTGTGAGTTTTTTTACGGAGACCCATGGCATTGGCTGAAACAGCCATGCTGGCAACTCATGGAGCTTTTCAGCCCGTCAATCTCCTGGTCTGTGGGCAGTAAAAGTCGTTTGGAAATGCGGTGATCACTCACCCTCTGCGTTGCTCTCCCTGGGAACTGCACTCCAGAGCTATTCCTATTCGACCATCTCGGATTTTCTCTCGCCTTCTTTTTTTTTTAAGGTAGTTTTTCACTCTTGTTATCCAGGCTGGAGTGCAATGGTGCGATCTTGGCTTACTGCAGTCTCCGCCTCCTGGGTTCAAGCAATTCTCCTGCCTCAGCCTTCTGAGTAGCTGGATTATAGACACCTGCCACTGCTAATTATTTTTGTATTTTTAGTAGAGACAGGATTTCACCATGTTGGCCAGGCTGGTCTCAAACTCTTGACCTCAGGTGATCTACCCACTTCTGCCTCCTAAAGTGCTGGGATTACAGACGTGAGCCATCATGCCCAGCCTACTTGCCTTCTTCTTAAATACTGTGTTCTTTAAGATTCTGTCCTCAGCCTTATTCTTGCCCAGTGTCGTCTCTTTAGGCAATATCTGCCATGACTGTGAATGACTCTTGTTATCTATCCTTTCAATGTGGAACTGTTTTCTAAGCTCCTGGCCCAGCTATTTCACTGGTCATTGAACATGCAGATGGGGAGCATGAAACAAATTGGTTATTCCCCCTCTCCTCTCTCTTCTGGTAGTATCTGCATATGAATTGGGCAGAGACATTCAGTATCTGCCCTTTGTACAGTTCCGTACCCTCCCTACCCCCACAACAGACAGCTGCATCACCTCCTGCCCTTCTGCAGTTCCCATCATGCCCCTGCAAACACATGCACACGCATACAGAGGAGGCAGACACACACTTGACCAACTTTTTCCCTCTTTAACGCCAGCACTACAGCTCTTCATTTTTATTGGCAAGCATACCGAAAGCTTTCTCTCCCCACATCATCTCCCCAATAGGCTAACATAAAGAGATGGGATGTTGAGCCAACTATAGAATTCCAGAAGAAGCAAAGTATCACTCATTAGTATGTTTCATTTGTACATTAGTCACTATCTTAATAAATCAGCTTTTTCAAAATATGTTAATACCTGAAATGCTTATAGAATGATCACTAGAAACAAGCAGTACACATTCAGACTGTTTCTTCTGCATTGTTACTTTCAGATTTAAGAACACCAATGGGATCGTAATATGAATTTCATTACTTTCAGATTCAAAAGTACACATGTGGGTTTGCAATGTGAATTTACAGACAGAGATGATGTACCTTGTCCAAACAAGAAAGAAAAAGCACAACTGAATTTTCTGTCTTCTTTTATCACTGTATGTAATTAGAACCATGAGTCTGAGTTCACATTCCTAAAAGTATTCATGTTCCAGAAGCCCCTGCTCCTCAGCCACATCTCATGCATGGATCAGAATGTTCTATGAGGAGACAAGCAAGATCTCATACTGGTTGCATTTCTCTTAGCTACACTTTCCAAAAGAGGCATATCTATTCAGTCTTTCAGGCACAAATATTTATTGAGTCAGTGCAATATGTCAGGCACTATATTAAATACTGGTGATACAAAATGATAAAATATCATCTCTCCCTGCAGTTCACAGTAAAAATGAAGATGTGGGCAGCTGTCTCTTGCACCCTTGCTTCTCAAAGCGTGGTCTACAGACTGTCAATATCAGCATCACCTGGGACCTTGTTGGAAATGCAGAATCTTAGTCCAAGATGGACCAGAATCTCTCTCCAGGATTCTGCATTTCTAAACAAGCTCTGATGCCAGTGGTGTCCGTCCATGGACTGTGCTGACTAGCATGGTTTTAGAGTACTTTTTTTCAAGCTGGTTGTTTTGCTGTCCCACCATTAAAGGAGTGAAAGATTGAGGTTGTGTTTTCTATGCCTCCAGGGAGCTGGCTTCAGATACACAGCTTAATGTAGATATGACAGATGTGCCTTTTTATAATATAACCTGCTGTGGGCTGCAGTTTAAGCCATCTGTCAGCATTCAAAGCATCTGGGATAGAATGTGTAAAGACTAACTGATAATAAGATAGCCAAGAAGTTGCTAAATGGGGAGCCAACCTGGGGTAGTTGGAAAGAAAAGAGATACTTGCTAGATACTTCGCATGCCTAATACAAATGCACTAGCAGTTTATCATTTAGTAATTAGGAGAGGCTAGGACCTCTTTAAGTGGAGTTAGAAGGTTGTTATAGCATCCCAGATGAAGTTAATGAGGCCTAAACTAAGGTAGGGAAGGCTGTATTTAGGATTCATTAGAAATGTTGAAAATCAAATCAGTAGTTGTGGCAGAAGTGGAAGAGAATCTAGGCTGATGATCAGATTATTGGCTCTGGGAACTGTGTGGATAGGCTCACCTAGAGGTTACAAGAGGAGGAGCGATTTGAGATCTGTGTTTCACTCTTGTATAGATGGAGTGTGAGATGTTGGTGTGACCTGTCTGGTAGATATTGAGGTGCACAGTCCTGGAGCTCTAGAGGGGAATCTGGCTGGAGCTGCACAGACACTAGCAAAGCCAACTCAGCAATGTATATGAAGCTATAGGTGTCGATCTGATCTTTCAGAGAGAATGCTCTAGGTAAGAAGAGCCAAGCACCAAACATGGGGCTTTTTGTAAGAAAGGAGAACCCTCCCCAGAAGCTTGAGAAGGGACATCCAGAGAGGTGGTCAGCATGAGATCCTAGAGTGCTCCAGGATTGAATTTTATTTTATTTTTTTAAAAGCTTAAATGATACTCTTAAGTTTCACAAGGTTTTTTCTTGTCATTGTCTTTGATGTTGGTGAAGTAGCTCTTTGTTTTTGTTTTTGTTTGTTGGTTTCTAGCTTACCAGTTTCTTCTGTGCATTTTTAAGGTCCTTAAAATTCTAGTCAGGGCAGTGATTGATGGGATGACTGATCGAAGTGGAGATGTTGCAACTGGCCTCAAAGGAAAGCTGCAGGAGTTATTTGGCAGAGTGACTTCAAGAGTGACAAATGATGGAGAAATCTGGAGGCTGTATGCCCACGTATATGGAAATGGGCAGAGTGAAAAGCCTGATGAAAATGAAAAGGTAAGTCCTTCATTTCTCCTGAGCCGTGCCTTTCGTTTGAACATGTGTGTATTAGATCTACTTTTTGATGGGTGGAGGAAGAGTTTAACAATTTGAAAGAGAAGAGTACTGTGCTCGAGTTCAGTTCTGATTCAGTCTTTAACCTATGTACTTTGAATTGTGGGCTGGTTAAGACATGTAACATTCATGTTTTTATTTTCCACGAAGTTTTCTTACATAGTTGTTTTCTGTTTCTTGCAAAAGGGCTTCTTGAAATTGCCACCCCTACTAAATCTGCAGCAAAGAGTTGGCTTTTGTTATTTATTCTACACCCCTTTCTGTAGGCACATTGCTAAAGACTACGGTAGATAGTACAAGGACAGAAGGAGTGCTTAGATCTGAGATGGGGACTAGGAAAGGAAAAGAGAAAAAGGAAAAAGATAAGGATATTGGAAGAGAACTTTTAAGTCAAAACATGTAATACTTTTACGAAGGTTGCCCTGGCCTTTCCCACAAGTGCAACAGAACACCAGTTCGACTCAAGTTATGCCTTTAGCCTCTTATCTTAGAACTTAAAGGAGCCTGCAGAATTTCCAAGGTTGGAATAATTGTTTTATGTTTCTTTTCAAAACATCCACAACAAATCAAATGTACTCCTTGCGTGGGTTTGGAATTAGCCACGGCACAGCTAATCTGGATTCTTTGCCATTCTCTCCTCCCTCAGTCCACACAGCTGGCTTCCACCGTGGCCTTGTCAGCCCAGAGAACACATATCACCTGCACACATGCACACTCCTACTTTCATGTCCTTCCATTTCTCCTTGAATTATGGACTTTCTTGCATATATGGAATTAAAGAGTACACAGAATTCTCCGATCTGCCATTTCTCCCTCAAGGATTTGAAAGAGGGTACTTTAAACATCTGTGAGATTACATATCTACCGTCAAGTTCATTGTTTTAACCAAGTTCATGCCTCATTCTCTAAACAGGTTTCTTAAAATGATGGCTACGAATGCTGAGAAAAATCTGTATACTTACAGATTTCCAAACCTGGCCTTTATATTTTTCTGGTTACAGGGAAGTGTCTCAATCCAGATACATCCATTTGATTTCTTGTCACTGCTTATTGCCACTGGGTGTGCATTTCTACCTCTTCTTTGATGAGAGTAATAGATGATGTGCTGTACAACACAGATGCTGCTTTTCACATTGGAATTAGTTCCATATGACTTCCAGGAAACAGAGTTTGAAATGTGAATTCTACTTGTTATTCTGAATGTTGTTCTTTCTCTTTCCTCAGGCGTTCCAGTGCCTCTCAAAGGCATACAAGTGTGATACCCAGTCCAGTTGTTGGGAGAAAGATATTACATCATTTAAGGAAGTCGTTCAAAGAGCCTTAGGACTTGCACATGGTATTTGATGTAACATTTAATATCCATGGAATGTTTTGACTTATTATCTACTGACAAAAAAAGAGTGTTGGTCAAAAGTAAAGTTTCATTGTAAATAATATCAAATTATTTCATTATATTGACGTTGTTGAATTTAATTCAGCAAACATTCATAGACCACCGACTATGTAATAGGCATTTTGGAATAATAATAAAAAACAGGATAGAGGCTTATATTCTGTTTGAATAAGTAACAGAAATTAGAAACTTTTTTAGAGGTGTGAAACACCTGTAGAACTTGGTATAACCTTCATTCCACACAGAGTCTCTTTATGTTGATTACGCAGCATTAAGGAAACCTGTTGACTTTAACTTGACTTACATATAGATCTCTGGGGTACATAGCAATACGCAAAGAGCTATAGCATATACAAAATAAATATAAAATATAAACCTTATCTTTGGGAAATGGTAGAGGATATTGTTTGAGGAAAAGTTTAACCTTACACATAAAATTGTATGCCTGTTGGGTAAAGACAGTCCAAATAAGGATTGCTTTTAATTATTAATTTTCAAAAAATGCCAGTTAAATTTAATAATGCATATTTATATTTATATTTGAATATAAGTGTCTTATGCAGTTCCAATAAAATAATGATGCCCCCAATGTTAAGAACTGAATCACAAGGACCATAAACCAATTCTAAAGTTCTCCTCCTACTTCTTTGCCTAACCTCCTTCCTGCTACCAATAATTATAACAAATAGGAAGCCAACAAAGAAGAATGCAAAGGGCAGAGCTTTAGAATCAGGGAGATCTAAGCTCCAGGACCGTCTCTACCACATGCTTGCTAGTTGACTTTGGGTACGTAATTTAACTTCTCTGAGCCTACTTTTCCTCATCAGTAAAATGGGATGATACCTACCCATGAAGAATAAATGAAAACATTGAAACATTTAGCAGTATTTCACACATGGTTTAGATGTTAATATCTTACCCCCTCACCACCACCCTCTTCCTTCCAGAGGGCTTAAACTATAGATGATAAGGGACTCAAAACTAAAAAGAGAAAAAAAGGAAGAGCAAGGATAAAGTTTTGCTTGCTTATAAAGAAGTCACAGAACATTCAGACAATTTAGAAATTAGCTTGATAGTTAACAGTTCTACTTTTGACCTTTGGTATGTTTGACCTAAAGGATATAAATATTCAATTTTCTGGGTCACGTACCTTTTGGCAGGTAAGGTAGAAGTGCTGAGCTCTCTATATAGCTGAAAGTCAATGTAGAAAAGTTTGGAGTAATTGCTATAGATCCTCAAAAGGATGTTTTTGGGGTGGTTAGAATTCGTGTGGCTTCTGCTGACCTCATGCTGGGTGGGCTCAGACGGGATCCAGTCCTTATACCTTTGGTCTTTATGGATATAGTATGATATTTGGGGAAACCCACACTGATGTATTAGGTACATAATTAGCAGGGTAGGATTTGCTTTGAAAAATTTATCTTATCTACTTCAACTTGCCAGCTCTAAATATTTCTATGAACTGCTGGTCTGTAACAGTCAAAGCCACGATATTTTCTTTTCTTTTTTTTTTTTTAAAGAATGAAAGAGAGAAAGGAAGAGGAAGAGATTTTAGAAAAAGAGAGAAAAGGAGAAACAGCAAAAGAAAGAAAAAATGAAAGAGAAAGAGGAAGAGATTTTAGAAAAAGAGAGAAAAGGAGAAAGAAAGAAACTGCAA